>JBAMJV010006599.1:0-81536 GCA_037951105.1 Echinarachnius parma
ATGGTAATAACCATTGACAAACGGGGATACTTTTGGTGTTTTTTTTTTGTTCAGGGGAGTTGAGGATTTCCCCCCAATTATCTTCCTTCCCACCCTTACCATTTGAGAAGATTAGTTTTCCCCAAAATGACATATATACATAAAACCGATACTTTTAGAAGGGAAACTAGATTCGATGAACCCATTTTGCCCGAATATGCGATGCGTAATATAATCGTCCCGAAATATGTTGACTTTTCAAAGCTCTTGGGAAGGCGGGGGGGGGGGGGGGGGGCTGCAGCTACCTTTAATGGGCTACTTTTGCCCGCATATGCGATACGTAATCGTCCGGATAGTTGGCTTTTCAAAGCACTTGTGAAGGCGGTGGGGAAGGGAGGGGGGGGGGGGGGGTCTGCAGCTACCTAGCCCCCCCCCCCCCCCCCCCCCATCCCGCTTCTTTTACCTAAATGCTATTATAATGCTTCAACATTGGATTCCAGTTATGCCTACTCAACATTTTCAACATTTGGAGAGAAATAAAACAATATTTCTCTTGCCGGACACGACTGGGGCTTCAGATAACAATTCGATTCGCACTTGGGTGATCTGGGGGATAATACAAAGTTAAAGTGCAGCGGCGAACCTGTTTCTTTATTTAAAGCGAGGTTTTATTTCGTGTGCTGTATGTAGAATTTTAATTCAGTGCACTTTTACCTTGTTATGTTGTCGTTGTTGTTGTTGATAAACTTCACGTTCTTCTTCACCCCACCCTCCTCCTTAGTATTCTTCTCTCCCATTTGTATGATGTCCCCCTACCCCCCTTTCATCATTTAAAAAAAAAATCATCTCCTTGCTCCCCTACTATCTCTCCCATTTTCCTACTTGTACATCTGGGAATAACTTCACAGAATTAACTAGAGCGTATACAAGCAAACACACGCAAACGAACGCAAGTCATGCTCAGCCCCGATCTGTTGGAAATTAAGTCTCTGGGTTCGTATTAATTTTCTACTATTGTGGGTTTTTTCTTCTTTCTAGGACAAGTTCTCTGACCCGATAGATGAATCACGACGACATTGATTATTAATTGAAGTTTCGTCTGAGACTTTTTTTGTTGTTGATTTTGATTGATTTTTAAAATCCTATATGTCCGTGCGAAACAATCAGTGAAGTTATACATGAATTTGAAATTAATTACCATAATGACTATTTTTGTCTTAAAATTGCACTAATTTTGTATGATCTATGAACATGTTAAATATATGCTCGCATGTCATTATGAGATTGTAAGAATGACACCATATTGTGACTAGCGATTTTAGCTATTTACTTTCTAAGAAGAGCCGGAGGCCTGTGGCTTTCCATCCTAGCAGAGGTAAAAATTACAAAAGTAACAAGGAGTTAGATAACGTTCCTATTATTGTGCCTACTTTCTGAAGGTGTCGTATTAGAATAGAGTTTTAAAACATTTAACAAAACGATATATAAGGCCTTGTTAAGTTTCGTAGGTTCGGATTTCTTTAATTGTATTGCTTATGAATAACAACACAACCCTTTCTCCTTTGCAAAGTGTTGAAAATCAGTATTTAATATCAAATAACGGTACTAAAACATTTAAGCCTTTGTTGCTCTTTGCGTGGAGGTCCCCTTTGATAGGCCATGCAGCATGTGTTACTACTGTAGGAGTTAAAGGTAGTTCAGATTCGTCAAATGAGATGCGCGGCGCCATCTTGCATACGCGTTGCGCACGGTGCGTAATGCACGTTAGCTCAGTGTCATGCGGTGCGCGCAAACTAACCCAGTTCAAAATGGCGACCCGCTATGTAGCATCCCCACGCTTGATGCCCTTAATAGGCATATTGAACATCATATCCCGGGGGCAGAGAGGAAGTTAGGTCAGCGAAATCGCTCTAGTTATTTCGTTGGGGGTTGGAACAACACCGATTAAAAGGTAACGATAATATTTACTAGATTATCACGGCTGAGTACTGAAAACCGAACTAAAATGCCCGCTCATGGTTGATTTAAAGTCAAAATAATCATGATAGTAGAATTAGTAGTACATGTAGTAAGGGTTTCCCAAACCTTTCGCGAAATTTTTGGAGTTGATTTTTAAGGGAAAGTGGAATTGAACGTAGTGGATCAAAAGAGATTTTAGAGGAAAACTGTCATTTAAAGGGGACCACCACGCAACAAAACAACACAGGCTTATATGTTTTGGTACCTTTGTTTGATAGTTAATAATATGTTCAACACTTTGCAAAAGTTGTGTTATTCATAAACAATACAATATCACTAGCACTTACGGAACCAACAGGGCCTCATGGTTCCGTGTGCGCCAAACGTCTGCGAGTGCTAGATTCTATACACGCGTACCTTTGGAGTCAAAAGAACCACGGAGGACGCGTACGTCCTAGAAAATAGACCCATGAACCTACACATGGCAATTAGTTTTTCAGTGATATAATCTTTTCTGGTAACATATTTTTTCTGAACTTGTTGGTGGAATGGACTACTAAAAATATTACCTTTCATTTATAAGAATATTATGTTGGGGTGTTGGTTTCTTTTAACAACCCCGTGTAGTTTGTCACATGATTATGTCAATGTTTGAACTTATATCACAGGAAAGTAGATTTTCCAAGGATTGCATTATTAGAAGAGATAATTGACATGAACAATATTGGCATCTTACAAACTGCTCTCTTCTACTTTGTCTAGAAACTAAAACAATAAATCGCTATTTATATATCAATACATTTTGGATTATAAATGTAAAACATCTAATTTCCTTATAGACGCGCACAATACTGTCATCTATCAAACCCTTTTCCATTGTATACCTGGAAGCTAAAGCACATCAATATCAATAGAATTTGATTACAAATATACATGTACAATCAAATCCGTAAGTATCTAACATGTCATATTCAATGTACTGTTTGTACTACTGTTATGTGGCTTATTGTCAGCTGATGATTTTATTTTAACTTTTGTCGTAAAGTCGATATAATTGATTTTGTTTCAACAGCCGATAGAGACAATTAGATAGGCCCTCTACTATAGTGGCCAAGCGCAACGCCGTGCGTGCGCTTATATGATCATGTAATCATGTATACAGTAATCACTTGCGCTCTGAGTCTTTTGGATGCGCGTATCATCGCATACATAAACGTCGCTCAAAGTGCGTACAAACATATGCGCGATTGACTCATCAAACAGTTTTCCCGTGATTGGGATTTAGAGCGCAATATGGATTAAGAGGCCACAGACGTTGGAGAACATATCAATCGATATTAATATCAATACCGTTTCCTAAATAGAAACAAAAAAACGTCATAGTCCATGCAATGTTTCTAGTATACAGCGAATTCGAGTCAGATGATGACTCTATTTGAACCTTTGTCGTAAACATGGTAAAGTTTTATATCAAATCCTTAATTTGTCTGAACAGCCGACATTGACAATTATAATTATATCGAACCTTGTGGCTGGCTGTCAGGGAAAAAAAAAACAAAGGCGCGAAAAAAAAAACGAGCGCGACATACATTTGACACGGACTATATATCGCGCGGCGCCAACTGGCACAGTTTGTAAACGCGTACAGCAGGGGTCATGTTCATATAAAGACATAAAGGACTAGGAACAGCGATTTGTGAGACATGATTATGCCACGCTGCGCTACAATGGACAAATTGATCGGCCCATCGGGGATCCGAGCCCTCTATAATCGAACGCATTAACCGTTTTTGAACTGCGACCTTACTTTCTCGCGTGTAATTACAACGCTTAGCATTGGCTAAGCCATACACGTATGATCATGTCGGGGAGGCAAGGTGTTATAGCAGGCTCTGATTTGCTTGACGAAGTTGAACGATCTATACGGCAGGTCCCTGAACCAAACAGCAGACCACACAATAATATTCATGGAGCGAAATACAAATTATCATTAATTGGAAAGAATTAAAACCGATTTTTGTTTTCATTTTCGCGAGACTCTATGCATGCTCCGTGACGTCAAATTACCAACTTATTGGTGCTTGGCGTCTTGGCAAGAACACATGACCATTATTTTATTCTATTAGTAATTTGATACGGAAACATAAGCTGTGATGACATTACGAATAATCGAAATTATGGGTGTTAGACAGTTCATTAGGCTTAAAGGGATGAATCCTTTTACGATCTTCGCAGCCCTTTCTAAAAGTTGCATGGCAAACTACAAAGCATGGACTTAAGTTTGATCATCTACCAACTGATACGTAAGTATGATAATGAAACCATACCGTTTAGAATAAGCCTCCTTTTACATGTTTACCATATAAAACCTAAGGTGGGGGGGGGGGGGGGGGGGGGGGGTGGGCGGCACAATGTGCCAACCTTCCATATACTTTCAATAACCGCTTACGCAGTTTTCGTTTGATTTCCACCAAATATGACTTTTGACAAAGGTAACCTTTCCTAAAATCTTATCGCGAACATTTTTTGGTATAACATTTGAATGAATTGGCAAATTCCCGTTGCCATGGTAACACTAAACTGAAGAGCATGTTAGTAATTTTGTTTGATGTTTTTCATGGTCCGCGGCATGGCATAAAGCGTCAACCCTGACGAGAGGTAAGAATGGGGCAAGTTTTTGTTTCCTAGTATGTTTTTGCATGTGTTTGTTTGTTGGTTTGTTTGTCTATGTATTTGCTTGTATGCTTTTATTTCCTCCTTTTCAAAATTAACTCTATACTTTGCATAATAATGTCGAAATATTTCTTCATACATTTTAAACCAAGTATTGAACTACGTACAATCAGATGTGTACAAACAGGAACTTTAAATGGCAGAAAAGAAAGATTTCAAAACAAAAAGTTACGCAGGAAAACACAACGGTGCTTTATATTCTTTCAGTATCTCTTGGCCATGAGAGGTGGAATAAAGTAGGAAGGTTCCAACGAAGGGGGCAATTTTGCCCCCCTCCTCAACCTACTCCACCCTTCCGTAGCTACGCTACTAGTCTACTTGAGAGATAAGGCCTTCCCCTCACATAATGTTATGCTTATAAATCGATAGTGGTTTGGACATACTTGAATCTATTAGCAGGCAGCAGAAAAAAAAGTAGGAACATGTAATATAATAATCGACTTCCCCTTTTATGTCTACTCCACTAGTTTTCTGTCAAACTCCTCCAAAATACAAACGCCGTATGAAAACCACTTATGAGGTCAAAGTCACTACAGTTAAAGTCATTCAAACATCTCACTCTAACTCTGAATAAATACATAGTACGATCGACTGTTTTACTTTAAAGGGACCCGACATCCCAACATAATATACGTAATATTGCATTTTGTATAGTCCACATAACATCAACATGTTCAGAAATATAGGATTTCAGTAAAATATTAACATAATTTCAAAGCTCATCATCATCCTAAATCATGTGTTCATACTGCTGCCAGAAGAAGGCTATAATCATCTATGTCGAGGGACTTAAAGTGATCCATTAACTTTGTATAATTTCAACCAAAATCACTTGGGGCTTTCCCACTTCTCTTGATACGTTATTGTTTGGCTTATGGTACCATACGAATGAAATGGGTTTAGATTTGTCAAATGTCTCCATAATCATATATTTAAGATTGAACTTAAGAGCGTCTATAGACGGTTTCCGACCGTAGTCAAGAGTATCTGAATTCGAATACTCAGTCGTCCATAGTATCTGAATTCGGATACTTCACGCAAACGATCGGGATCAAGTCAAACATTGATTTTCCCGTTTTCACTACGTAAACTTCATTACTTTTTTTTATAAAATTCTCACATATCATTCTCAAGAATCTTGCAATGAATAAATTGGTATAATATGATTGAAGTCTTAAAGATTATTTTTTGGGAAAATATAAAGTTAATGGATCACTAGTTAAGGGGTGGTTAAATTCCTATTTTAGTATAATGAGTCTGTTTCTGCATGACATGACAGATTCTTAGCTGTAGTTATGATTAAACAGTTTGGATAAACATAGTTTTGGACACGCAAATTTCTATGTTTGCTAGTCATGTTACTAAATGTTCAATAAAACTAAGCATATTAAAATATTGTGGATAGGAATGATGGTGCCGTTTAAGCTACCCCTTTTCCATTTTTTTTAATGACATAACTATTTGCCTTATTATTAATTTATTTTACTTTCTGCGGTTGTACACAAGTATGTCCACTCATCTCCCATCAAAATGATGTGCTTAAATCAAGTCAGTATATTCGGTTGAGAAAGAGAAGGACGCTATAAAGTCTCATTTATTTATTCTTTGGAGATAAATCATGTTTATAGTTCGGCAGCTCTTTACACATTATTCACAATTATTCGATAATTTTGAACCAGCCGTTAAAAAAATGTAAAAGATGCATCCTCTTTTTAAAAATGTACAAAAGAGGTTTTTAAATAGTTGTTGATTATTTCTCTATCTAAAAACTATTTCAACAAAACATTACATGCACAATATTTTATTTAAAGTGGTTCAAACCGATGAGGGTTTAGAGAGCGCCCTCTTGAGTTTTAACGGCTCTTTCTGAATGATTAAAGGCTTTTTACTGAGTCGTTAGGAATCTTTTATTCCTTTCGAGCATGGTGGAGTTATAACTATCAGTTTGTAATGTAATGGTGCAGGTTTTGGTTACTGCAATTCAGTTTGACCAAAACTGTACACTCTTATACCAGAACTCAACTATCCCTTTAATATTACCATAATTATTCGAGCCGTGACTTTATCTCACGTGAAAATCAGAGTTACTATTCGTTATCTCTCTCGTTTATGCTCTGTATTTCAATTTCACATCGAATCGAGCAAGCACTTATTTCTTGCCATTTAAGCACTGCTAATTGAACATAGACACTGGCATTGTTCCGTCAGAACGCAGAAATGAACATTCTTTTTATCAGTTACCCTAGCAACTGGAGAAAAAAAGACAGTAAATGTATCATACATTAATTTTGTTCAGTATACGTTGTCATTTTCAACAACATTGTATTTTCGTCTGAAGATTGCTATAGGTTAAATGAACGAAGCATGGTCAAGACAGTATATATACCCGTTCCCTTCGAGATTCTAAACTCCCCATATATTTTGCACATATTCTATCCGGTTTCCGTAAAGAAGGGGTTATTCATTTCCATCGAACATTTTATAATGATTATTATGTAATCGTTTAATGACGAACATTCAAAACCGCTGTCGTTTTAATTCTATACTATGTTGCAAAGATCAATGATCTGTGGATGTGTCTGTGTTTTCTAGCTTTTATCGTGTCAGTATGTTTCTCTCTATACTGAGTTATTATGTTTATAAGGGAGATGGAGTAGATGGGGAAGAGATACAGAGGGGGAGAGAGTGGGGGGGGGGGGGGTTGGGGGTAAACGATTCAAAACGTGATTGGCCTTGTAGTATTGATTGATCAGCAAATACCATTGTTGATAGAAAGGTTACATCTATTTACAAACCAGTTCACATAACGCCACTATTTTGAGCTAATTTAACTTGCTGCATCATCCCAGAAAAAATCCCCCGAGAAAATGGGCCTTTCATTATTTTATTTTTTATCCTATGGGATACTTTCGGCTCGACCTTGATTTGGGTAAGAAAGTGCAATGTTTTTTTGCGGCCGGATGAGCAATTACTCTCGATCAAGGTCACCAAACGATCAATCAACGTTTGTATATCGATCAAACACAGGTTTATTAACCCTAACCCAAAGCATGAAACATACATGTAAACATACACGCCAAATACAGCAAGGAACAAGTACTACTGACTATGAATTAAAAAATGAATTAAGAATATTTGGAAATAAGGGTAACCGCGGGAAAGTCAATAGAGCTTGAAGTATAGGATAGGGGCCGTAAAGGGCGTTGTTGGTGCGTACAAATTGTTCATATAAATCTTGTATTAAAGGTAGTAAAACATACATTTGTCATGGGATTTTTTCTTTTTACGTCAGAGTTTTACAGTTTGAACGCTACATGTATCCTGAATAAATTATTGTCATAGTCATAGTCTTAACCATAGTCAAAATCATAGTCAGCCATATTGTTAAAGTTAAATTCATAGGCATAGTCCGAATATAGTCTTAAACAATATTGATCATGAACCATGTCAATATGTTTTCTTTTAGTTACGCATAACTTACCAACATAATTATGATTATTTCAATGAATAAACGAAACAACCCGAATAGAAAACCCTTCAAACTTCTGAAGATACATCTAAATGCGGACATTCTTATTCGCAATTATTTGAAATAACCTCGAGAAGACATAGATACGATCAGTACGATGCGTTTCCATCAGATCCCGTTGTAGTTAGTATTAACCAGAATCGATTGAGAAAGATAAGGGTGCTAAATCACATGTCTTTGTGTGTGTGTGTATTTCAGGGATAATCATGTTTTAAGTTTGAGATCCAGGCCTGTATAAACCCAATCATACAGCGCTCTTTTATTCTGATGAATATATTCCCCAAATTCGAACAAATCATTTTAAGCTCAAAACGATACACCTGGGCCCTGTTGCAGAAAGAGATACAATCGATTGTAACTTGTAAGTTACATTTGATTGTAGGTCAGAAAATTTGCGCGTTTCAACCAATCAGATTTGCGCATGTAGAACACAACTGACCTGACTTACAATTAATTGTAACTTACAATCGATTGTATGCAGCTCTTTCTGCAACGGGCCCCTGGTCTTCCATTGGAGTCCAGAGCCATGAATAAGGGCCCATGTTACCAAGAGTCGCTTGTAGCGTCGACATTGGTGATGATCATATTGAGGTTTCTTGAATTCTATATACTTATATAAATGTATACCCTCCTTAATTGAAGATCTTAATTCCAAAAGACGCTAAATCAAAATTACATCACAATACAGTGAAATGGATAATGAGGTAATTGTAGCTAGCTATAAATCACATTTTAAAAGCACAAATTACGGTATTAAAATTAAAATCTTATATATACCAATAGGCATAGTCACATGCATTTTCTTTCGAACGTTGATGAAGTGGCTTTAGCTGCAGCACCTCTACGAATTTAAAGTGGTATTCTAACATTGTCAAAATCCTTGAAACTTACTTGAAACTCTTGCGTTTCTCATATACTTCTTTGTATTCGAATTACCAATAAGAAGCATGGCACGGCTCTCGGTTTTGTCCAAATCTTTAGCTTCCGTTATGACGATATGTTTGATGGAAGTATTGAGATTTATAATTATCTACTGGATAATTACACATGTGTACAAAGTCACTGCAATGAGTTTTTTCCGCTAATTTTCGCTAATTACTCGGGTCATATGACATTCATTTACCATGGATTGTCACACATCAGTAAGTGGACGTATCAGATCACAGAAATACACACTCCATTAACTATTCGGCAGTTTTCTTCCTCTTCTTCACATGTCAACATTTAAACTAGCTCCCTTTAAGCTTCTCCTTTATTGCATTATACCATTACACTTCCCCCGAACACACTGGCCTGGGATCTGTGTAAAGGGACTCGATCGATTTTTATCAGGATTCAAGAAAATGTCATCGTCCCCCTGGCCACTTCAACACAATGCGCTTTTTACATTTTGTGATAATCATTATGTATGCTAGAGGGACTTTAATATCACTGAACATCTGCAAGCTTGTATACTATTTTACCAAAGAGCTATTATGGTAACTCCTTGATTTTACTGACACTTTTCTATAACCATGGTAACCGTTTTTAGTTAATATTTGAAGGATCCACAATCTACAAATTATGCTTTTTTTTAGTGGATCTCGATCTCCATATCAGGAAAGTATACAATAAGGAAATGTTTGTCTTAATAAAAAAAAAATTGGTGGGAAAATAAAAAATTTCACATGCTTCTAATGACAAGTAAAACGAATACAACCCCAACGAGGTATGTGAAACCGCTATTATAATATTTATAAGTAGATGTGTGTAGATTTTGACAATTTACTAGATCCCATTAGTTAGAGTTGATTATTTCAAGCATACTTCCGAAGAATGTTGCATTTGGGTGGGAAAAAAAAAAGACTTTCATAACGTCGTATGGTATCATTGCAAGTGGGCGGTTCAACGTCTTGCTAAAAGACGTTAACATGGTTAATACTGGGGCATCTTTCGGGGTTTCGAACTGAGGACCTAATGTATAGGTACCAATTATGTATGTGTCATAACAACTCACACGCTCAAGAATGCAAGTATGATTAACAGTACTCGCTTCTGTATGTCCATCCATCTTAACCCATTAGCTTCGGAAACCTGGTTTCCTATATGGGGATTACAACAACGTGTAGGGAACATGCAAATAGTCCAAACGACCGAGGAATGACTTTTATCGTACACCAATATAATTGCCAAATTGTAACAATTTTCACACGTATTATGATCAAATGTTACGGTTTTTACATTTGAAATCCTTATGTATAATTTGTGTTTTATCATTCCGAATTTGCATCATCATTTGGAATTTGGCTTGATAAACAACACGATTGATAAATGACCTCAGTATATATATAATTTATATTCACGTGCACTTTGTTTTAATAGCTACATTCTCGTACAGATCATCATCAAATGTTTAAGTGTTGTTTTACTTTTGAAATGTATGTTTTTCACTCCAAATTTGTACACACATGCTCATTATTTTAAGTTGGCTTAATAAACTGTATGATTGATAAATGACCTCAGTATACGTATACTTTTGTTAAAATACATTTTGGAACTCATCTTCAACTGTTAGTTTTGTTTTACTTTTGAAATTATATGTATGTTTATCATTCCAAAGTGTACACATATGCGCATCATTTTAAATTAAGGCTTAATAAACAATACGATTAATAGATGACTTTAGCACAAAAATACATTTTCGTACCGTTCATCACCAAATGTTAAAGTTTTGTTTTACTTTTGAAATGTATGTTTATCATTACAAATGTGTATATCCATGTTCGTCATTTTAAATTACATTATAGTTGTATTTCTCGTCGCTTTTGGCTGGCTTCCCTTATGCAACATCTGAAAATAACTTCATGCAAGTCGATACCGCGTGCTAATTACAACGCATCAACGAAGACCACAGTATTTTATATATTACGTAATACGCGTCAAAGACTATTTATACTGTCTTCATGAATCAAATATCACACTGATTGGTATTTATTTTTAGTTCAATTATCTTTGAAGCATGTGGTAACTATTATTGTCATTTCGTTACCAAGTTGCATATTAACATCGTGGGAAATGGGAATATGTATGTTATAGACAACAAATTTTTAAAATTGTTGAATTACATTTTTTTCGGCGGATTTTTAAAAAGTACTTGATTTAAACGCCTCCAAAACTTCTCCGTTTGCGATACATAATTCAAGTTGTATATGATTGCATAATAACTAGGTAACATGATGAATCAATGTGAGCCATAATCTGCTCATTTCGAAATGCTATTACAATGGGTTACTTCAACATGTTTTGAAGCTGAAAGGGGTGGGGATAAAACAGTCAAGTTGGACCCTTTCTCAAATACTTGGATGCGTATGATGGGGAGATGTACCAGTCAAATTATAGACTAATTTCTCAAATATATTGCAATAAATCCCCCCCCCAAAAAAAAAAAAAAAAAAAAAAAAAAAAGCAACCTGGTATATTACTGACACATGTTTTACTTATAAAATCTTGTTTCTAAATCAAACTTAAAGAAGTTGACCCCAAATATACCAAATATAAACAATGAATGACAAAAAGTGCAAACGAAATGGGATTTCTCCGCGATTCGAACCCGAGACCTCCGGATTGTTAGACCGGCGCTCTACCGACTGAGCTAAATAAAAAAAAAACTTATTTGATTAACTTACCGTTATAAATTTCATCCAGTATGTGTGAGTCGGGCAAGACGATTCTCCCGAGATTTGGTGGCCAAGTTGTTGCCCGTCCAAGTTCAAAGGCACGGGAGGTTGGACGTCGATGTAACTATAGGAGGAATCAGTTTAGTAGTCCACGATGATGAGTAAACTCCGGGTGTATGTCTCGATGAGATGTCCGTTCGTACGGCGCGGTCCAGGTGACGAAAACCCTCTGGTTCCGATCTCCAATACCAAGCAGTTTGGCGCGTCAGTAAAATGTGACCAAGTCGTCGTCTCACCGATTTGGTTAATTAGGAATCAAATATGTACTCAAAGCATAAGCTCCGCGAATAAATGTTGATGAAGAGAAATCACAGACGACCTCTTGTTATAATGGTAACGTTGGAGTAAGTTGGTGGTGGTGGTGGTGGCGGTAGAGTTTCAACGTCTGAGGGCACTAGTAAACCGGTGCCGTCTATCACCCGCGTCAGTGCGTCATACATATGCCGTGTTCGCTTGCTCTTCAACTCGATAAAATAATTGGATGGCGTGTGCACCACAATTTTTTTTTCTGCTCTCTCTAGCTTTGACTGGGCAGATTATTTATGGGGAAGACGGGGGATGCGTTGCTGGCAAAGCCGGTAATGGTACAGATGGGGTGAACGTGGGCGAGGGCAAATCGTTCAAAAGAAATACAAATCCCGCTTTGAAGAGTAGAGCTCAACCGGTACCGTTGTCTTTAAAACAAATATAGGCCCACAACTTTTTATTCTCTTTTCTGATTAACCAATGATGCTTTCAGATCTAGTCTTACTTTGCTTCCTGGGCTCGGTCTATTAACACGCGTCCGCCGTGAGATCGGAGAACGCTCAACTGGAAATGTAAACACAGGTACTCTCTGATTTTCTGTCTTCTCGCTTCTGAATTTCCGTCACCGTTTCTGGTCAATCTTAATGCTGCCTTGTTAAGATTCTCCCAGCCGGTGTTCATTTGGCAGAGAGCGATACAGAGCTAGAGAGTAGAGCGAGAAAGAGCACTTACCCGTCAACCGTTTCTCATCGCCAGATATATTAATTACAATTGTATCTACCGCGGCGGATGTTTAAACCTCATAATATAATATGAGTATACACTGAGATTCACTCGGGCCTTACTTTGACGCCTTGAACGGCCGGATCGAATCTCCTTTTGTAAATCTCAGCTTGTGGGTTGTTTACAGGTTATTTCGGTGTCGATCTAGCTACTAATTTTTGAGATGCACATTATTTTTCAGGATTTGGATTAGCGGTGTTATTCAAGCTTCTTGCGATTCAAACGCGACTGTCATCTGTCTCCTCTTTCCGTTGGGAACCAGTGAGAGAGAGAGGGAGAGAGGGGAGATGGGGGGAGCGAAAGAAAAGGTGACTATCATAATAGACTATACTGTATAGTGACTTTTCTTGGCAACCGAGCGTTCTGATTGGCTGGTTGTGGACTGGAAGCCAATCATGGTCCGCCAATCAGAGATGGCGGTTTGGGTTTGCGTTATAATTATCGTGATTATACGCTTGCCTGCATGGCGCGTGGCGACGTGATTCACATACGAGAACAGGAGGAACACATCTTTCACGTTTCGCCTGATATCATCACTAGCTACAATCATGATCGAGGTATCATCGTTGATCAACTCTAAATTAATACATTTTGTAAATAATCATATATGATAATGTGCATGATGAAACTCGCACAAATTAAACAGGACTTTAAAACCATAATTATTGAGAACTACATCCCACTCCAGCGGTTTACTGAGCTAAACCATTGCTATTGTTTTAATTTTGTTGGGGGGGGGGGGGGGGGGGGGTATGGGAAGGGGTTACCCCCAGCACGGTAGGGTATTACAAACTGGATTTCAGATCGCGGAAACACGTACAAACATAACTTTGTCACTGGGTGAAAATGCGCATCAATAATTGTAAGCCATTATACCACGGTTAAATATGATTGGTGTGTGGGCTGCAGCACCAAATCGACCCCCCCCCCCCCCCCCCCCCCCCTCAAATCCCCCATCTGTATGCCAGTTTTCGTCTGATCTTGTACCAGGGAAAGGGGGCCATGTATTACGAAAAATATGTATTTTTAATATTTGTAATACCATACAATAGTATTGTGTATAATCATCAACAACTGCTTCTGAACCATGTTTAAAACTTGAATATCCAAAAAAAAAAATATACTAATTAACCCATTTATATATATTTATTCTGGATTGCATGGTCAGCAATGAAGCCTTTTTTTCACCAAGGTCCTGATTAGAACAAAATAATTTGTGTGAATTTGGAAATTACACTTTATTTGCACAATCTATATAATTTAACGTACTGCTAAAGGTTTCCCATTTTTATTTCTGAAAGAGTGTAGCTATGAAGAATATAGTATCATGATATAATATGATTAAAAAAAAACATTCTATTAAAAAGTGCAAAATAAAAGTCGATACTTATGATAATAGACGTAGATAAAACCATGTCTAGTAATATTTCGTACTGTTAATTTGGTATATAAAGTTTCAAAAGATGGAAGATACAAACAGTTGGCATGTCGAAAATAATTGGATAAAACAAACTCCAATTTGGAATTAAGTTTACAGCCAGGTTTTACTGCATTTCTTGACAAATAATGAGACAAAAGACAAACTTCAGGTGTAGCATGATAAGTTGTATGAAGAAGGGTTGCGTGAAGCGGCCATTGTTCGAGCGTTGATGAAACGTGTTAAATCACGTGATAGTTTCGACCGCAAAATCACCGCGTCAAAACCTCTTTTGTCCCTTCGCAAACCAAGCGAACCGAGATAGCGCAGTCGATAGAGAGTGAGACTTATAACCCAAAGACCCCCGGTTCGAATCCTACCCTTTCCGCTTTTACATCTTGTTTTGTATTTGCTATTTCAACAACGGGATTGTTGAAATTTATTCTAAACAACAGTTGTAGAACAGTTGTGGAACAAATTAAAACAACAGTTGTGTAAACTTTAAACAACTGGGGTTGTTGAATGTTTTCAACAACAGTTGGGTGGTTCATATGTCAAACAGCGATCGTTGAAAAATTTCAATTGTTTACACAGCGTTTTAACAGTGTATAGGTGGTCACTATGCACATGTTTGAGTGTTCAATGTTCAAGGGGATATGTGATGTTCATCGTTTTTGCCCCCCCCCCCCCCCACACCCTCCCTCTCCTTTCCGAGTTCCTTGCAACGCCACCACTATTGGTCTGCAGTTAGCATGTATATGCCCGATCACATTTTACCGGATAGCGTAAACGGATGCCCGACACATAGACAATTTTCAAAATCATATTATTCTCCATTGCTTCATGCACAAAACATTCCGCCGGATAGAAACTCGTACATCGCCTGAAAAGGAACGACGAAGAAACTCATACGAACGTAGTCGAACGGATTGAAATTTCTACTCTCCGTCGGCCATCCGTTTACAATATCCGGTGATATGTGACCGGGCCGTATAGACGGACAAACATGGCCAAATGCAGGTGAGATTTGAGTCTCGTCTGACATTGACTAGCGGCACGTACAATTGAAAGGCCTTCAGACGGAATCAAGCCGAATTCAGTTTGATCTCCGCCAAGACTTCTGCGTCATCTCTCCTCGAATTCGTCATCGGACGGACGTGGTGGCGTACCGGGGGTCATTCCGGTAATAGGGGGAGAGTAGAGTCGGGGGTGGGGGGGGGGGGGGGGGAGCAAAGGATAGCCAATGTCTTATTGGAAGAGGGATGCGCAAATATTTATGATTTTGCTAAACATTTGAGATTTTGTTAACGTCATGAATTGTTGGTATAAGTCCAATTCAAAGGTTAGCAATGATCCAATATTTGAGTCAAATTACGCAACAACAAAAATGAAATGAAGCATTCCAGTATATATATATCATAGGCATATATGTTAAAGTTCTCCTTTATAGTTCATGAAGTGAATTCGGCGCATTTTTAATCAAACTCTTACTTTATGTAATAATTATCCCCCAACAACGGTTGATGGGGCCACAGGGGCTATAATTCCAACAAGGGGGGGGGGGGTGGTCAATTACCCCTTTTCAGTTTGCCCCCCCCCCCCTCCCCTCCCATCCCAGGTAGTAGCTACGCCTATGATTCTGGCGACCTGCTTAGGTTGCACAGGACTGGTATCGATCAGAAACCAGCTCAAAATATCCCCGTAACGAGGCATCACGCTTGTATGAACACAGCGGTGAGCTACCGCGGGAGGCATCGCGAACAAGAAGAGAGAAGAAAAAACACTAGCGTACTCGATCCGTACGCCATGTATGATGCAGCTTACTGTATGTATGGTATGAGCGAGAGCTATAGGTGTGGGGACTTTTTAATATTTCGTAAGTGCCGAGCTTTTTTTTTATTATCCGACTTTCATTGACTGGACGTCCGTTGTGTATACTAGAATTTGGATGGAATAATAAACATATTTTATGAAAATCAAAATACACCACTCATGGAAAAGGAAAAGTGATTGAACATTTTTCGGGGAAACATTGATGGGATGAAAAATCTCAAAGATACTTGGTAAAGCTAAGGACATGTTACGTTTTTTTTTTAGTGTCGATAATTTGTTTTCACATCGACTTTCATTGACTGGATTTCCGTTGCGTACCGGAACTAGATGAAATACGATACATATTTTATGAAAATCAAAGTACACCATGCATGAAAAAGGAAAAGTGATTGAACATTTTCGGGGAAACATTGATGGGATGAAATATCTGAAAGATACTTGGTAACGTTAAAGGGAGGCCTGTAAAGTGTTAGATATTGCCCAAAATGACATTTGAGACTGCAATCCTATACCAAAATCATTATTAAATATGTCTGAATGTTGTGTGAAAGTTTCATTGAAAAAGAACACTGCTTTCCTGGTTAAAAAAGCGAAAATATGCGTCAGCTTTTGAGATGAATGATAGATATCGTCATACTAAAGGGGCATTTGAAAAAATATAACCCTATTTTATTCTTCTCTTACCATAAGCTAAACAACACGGTAGAAGAGAAACGAGGAAGCTCCAAGTAATTTTCGTGGAGTTAGACACTTTACAGGCCTCCCTTTAAGGGAATTTTACGTTTTTTTTAAAAACATGTTTAAGTGGTGATAATTTGTTTTCATATCGACTCTCATTGACTGGCTTGAAGTCCGTAGCGTACGAGAATTCAATAAAATACGAAACAAATTGAAAATCAAAATAGGCCATGGTAACCATGGTAACACAAATACACATCACGGGGAAAACATTCATAAGGTCAAGGATGTTGTAGGTGAGAGGAAAATTAATTTCTTTGTTTAGTGTAAATTCTTAAATCGACTTCGATTTACTGGAAATTCGTTGCGTACTAGGCCTGGATAAATCATTAAAAATGTTATTCATAAACACTATAGTAATACAAAATACACATTTCGGGGAAACATTGATAAGGTGACAACTTTTAATGGTAGTTGGTAACGTTGTCAATGAGAGGAAAATTGAACTTGTTTTTAAGCGCCAATATTAATTTGATGTTTTACATCGACTTTTATTGACTTGAAAATTAATTGCGTATAAACTCAATGAATCAAGATATGTACGGTAATCAAATACGCCATCATGATAGTAAAAACCAAATACTCATTTCGGAAAAGCTTTGATAAAGGGAAGAATCTTACAGGGTACTTGGTTACGCTGTCATTGGGAGGAAAATTTAACAGCAATTTGGAGTGGTAATATTTTATTTTTACATCGACTTTTATTGACTAGCACTCCGCTGCGTACGAGAACTAAAGATGACTTGTGTATGCATTTGTATATTTATTGTAAACCAAATACACCATGGTAGTACAAACAAAAACATTTCAGGGAAAAGATATGTATTAGGTGAACAATCTGGAATGAACCTGGTGAAGTTGTCGGCTAGAGTTGTCGACAATTTAGAGCCGAGTTATTGTTTTGTCACATCGCTTTTCATTGACTAGTTCGTTGCACATACGAGAACGCAGTAAATCAAGATTAAAGGGACTTAGTAACATTGTCCAAATCCTCAAAATAAAATGTTAATTCTAGCGGTTCCCTTATAACTTGTTGTATTCGTATTAACAATAAAATCACGGGACAGGTTTTGGTTTTTCAAATTTCCCTTTCGTTACAAAGATATGTATGATTGAAATATTCAGATAAGAAAAACTCCGGGCGAGTTTTTCTTCCGTGTACAAAGTGAGTGCAGTGAGTTACTGAATATCACTTTGCATTTTCGCTCATTACTTGGCCATACAATGTCCATTTGACTTGAAATTTTCACACAATACCCTGTGGACATATGAGATAACAGCAATATACATTGCATCAACCATTCATCACTTTTTGCACATGTCAACAAAGTTACTAGATCCCTTTAATACTTGATGTCAAATCAACACCAGTCCATTGACCGAAAATAATAAACATTTCGGGGAACCATTGATGAGAGGAAGAATCTTATAAGCAGGCATTGTCCCACTACAGCATGACAGGGTATTTCCTTCCGTTTCCTACCGTTTGACATCACACGTGTCACACAAGTAACACGTGTATCTATGTTAAAGGGATGCCTGTAAAGTGTCTAACTCCACGAAAATTACTTGGAGCTTCCTCATTTCTCTTCTACCGTGTTGTTTAGCTTATGGTAAGAGAAGAATAAAATAGGGTTAGATTTTTTCAAATGCCCCTTTAGTATGACGATATCTATCATTCAGCTCAAAAGCGTTAACAAACGGTCATAAACCTCATAAACGTCCGTTGTAAAAGCTGACGCATATTTTCGCTTTTTTAACCAGGAAAGCAGTGTTCTTTTTCAATGAAACTTTCAAACATCATTCGGACATATCATACAATGATTTTGGTACAGGATTGAAGTCTCAAATGTCATTTTGGGCAATATCTGACACTTTACAGGCCTATGACAACAATTAAAGGGATCTAGTATTTTGTTGGAACATGTGCAAAAAGTGATGAATGGTTGATAACATGCATGTGTATCGTTGCGATCTGATGTTATATGGCCGAGAAATGAGCGAAAGTGCAACTTGATATCATATAGCACTGACTTTGTACACAGCTATATAACTGTCCATCCAGTGGATACTTACAAATCCGTACACTTCAATCGTAAATATCGTTTTAACGAAAGGGAAAAACTTGTTCCATGCTTATTGTTGATACATTAATACGAATACAAAAAAAATATGAGAGAAACACTAGAGTGGTAAGTGTTCTGGATTCGGACAATGATACTAGATCCCTTTAATAATGTTTTGTCAATTATTGTAGAAAGGCGTTGCCTGTAACGCCCATCCGAACCACGTTGTTTTTCGTATGATTTATTTTGTTTTTAATTTTGTTTTTTTCCGCTCGTTATCTTTGCAAAACCAAATCCGTCTGTCACGAATTTTCTGCAATTATCATGCAAGCATTTACACTTACACTTTAGGGCCTCCACATGCGCCCGCCAAACACGTGGAAACGAAGTTATACAATGTCCCAGTTACATCATATACCCGAAAAGCGCTCGCAAGAGCCACATATTGGTATTTGTTGTAGAATGCATTGAAACGAGACCTATTCAGTGTCAATTCCGTGGCTAAGCCGTGGCAATACGTGACAATACCTGGCAGTACTCGGTTTTCCTCCCACTAACGCCGGAAGGCAGAGGGAAAAATGTCAACATTTTCAAAATTCAAAATTCTGCCACTGCATGGTTTTTGTGATCAGCTCTGCCTTCCCCGTTAGTGGCACGACAACACAGTTCTGCCACGAATTGCCACGAAATAGCCACGAAATTGCCACAAAAAAGCAAATATACGTGGTTCATACGGCAAAGCTTAACTATTCATACTATTTAGTGTGCTATAGGGCATACAACGATTTTTAAAATCAATCACTATTCGTCTTAAAGGGGCTATGTAATGCGATTACATGTTGACTTCTATTTATCTGTACTAGTGTATATATCAAATATTTGTAAACTTTTTAACCGAAATATGTTTTGTTGATTTTAAAATATTTTTTGCAATTATTTTGTTCATCTTGCTATGGCAAGCCTAAGCCCCACCTCTTAAAAAAACTCTCTAGAGTGAAATTCTGTACATGACCTCATCTGTCAATCACTATTCAGTTACTTGTAAGATGAACAATGCACCTTCGCCCAGGTTGAGCGTCTGCTCACAATAGTATCACATCTTTGAATACACTTCCAACCCACACAATTTCAATTTCAATAGCAGTTGCTACATGTATGTCAGAAAACCCGAACCATCATAAGGACAAGAAAAGCACTGATCAGCTATTGACACCACTGGTCAGCTAACATTAGATGGAAAAGGAGAAGGACAAAAAGAATATGCCCACAATAGCCATGATAGCATGCCCTGCATGCTTCCATACAATAGCTTGTCAGTGCCTTTCTTGTCATAATGATGCTTGGGCTTTTCTCACATAGCAACTGCTATTGAAATTGAAAGTGTGTTAGTTGGTAGTGTATTCAATCATGTGATACTATTGTGAGCAGGCGCTCAGCTTTGGTGAAGGTGCATTGTTCAGATGATTGTTGTGATTGACAGATGAGGTCACTTGCAGAATTTCACTCTGGAGAAATTGTTTGTGGCCGTTCCCAATTTGAATTTTCAAGTTGATTTCTTGTTTCATTGACTTTTCTATTGAAAACAATATTATTGTAATTGGAATCCACGTGGAAAACTATCCCTGATAGGCTAAAACATGTTTTTAATGTGATTTCCATGACATAGAACCTTTAAAGAGACTGTGCATCGCATCATCAGAAGCCGCGTTCAATCAATTTCGATTATTTCAGTATTTGACCGCCCTTTATCGCCACCATCTGTCTGAGAGACGCAATCCTGGTTCGAACCCCAGCCGGTGTCAGGCTAAATCTGTACGCTATAGGCTAGCGAGCGCATGCGTGTTGTTGAGAATGGGTACGTGTACGAATTTCGCAAAGCTCAAGCTCCGATCATACAGGATTCTATGCAACGTACGCGCGCGCCGCGCACACGTACGCCGAGCTAGTCTATGCGCATGCGCATATCGACTGCGTACGGATTTCGCAGGTGACGGATTTCGGACCACACAGGGCCGATTAGTACGAACTAAACTGGAGCCCCGTTTCAGAAATAGATACAATCGATTGTAAATTACAACAGTTACAAAAGAGTAAATGTGGGATGCCATATTTATTCGATGATTAAAGAAAAAAAACAAATGCTTACACTTTTTCAAAAATTTACAAAAGAGGTTTTTAAATAGTTGTTAATGATCTTTCTATTGAATCATTTTTTAACAAAATATCACATGCAAAATTTTCTTTATAACAAATGGTTGAAACCAATGCGTTTTTAGAAAGCGCCCTCTTGTGTTTTAACGGCTCTTTTTTGAATGATAACATTTATTCACTGATATCTACTCGCTCCGTTCCACACCTTTTCAAGCAAACAAACCAAATCAACCATGTCTGGACGGTTACAGTCCGTTATTCGGAAGGTTCGTTATTCCGAAGGTTCAGTTATTCCGAAGGTTCGTTATTCCGAAGGTTCGTTATTCCGAAGGTTCGTTATTCCGAAGGTTCGTTATTCCGAAGGTTCGTTGATCCGAAAATAAAATCGGATTCGTTATTCCGAAGGTTCGTTATTCCGAAGGTTCGTTGATCCGAAAATAAAATCGGGTTCGTTATTCCGAAGGTTCGTTAGTCCTAAAATGAAATAGGGTTCGTTAATCCGAAAATTAAATGAATACGACGTAGAAAAGAATTGAGTTGATTTTATTTTGAGCAGTGTAGACTTGGGAAAGGGGATCAATCTTACTCTAATTGCCGTGGCTGCATGGGGGGTGGGGGAGAAGGGGAGGGGGGCAAAGAGTGGCTTTACAATTCTAGTCAAATTGTATTTTATTTTTCTTTGTAAAACATATGCGATAAAATTTATATCTTTCTCATGTAAACAAACATGAAATAAAACCCAAATCAATTTGATATAATTATAATTATGTCATAAAGTTAGATTTTGCTGCTTGATATCAGTCCAAAATCACATTGTATTTGTCTGAATTGTATGTATTTCATCATAAATAGCAACTAAGGGCAGGGGGGGGGGGGGTGTCCCCCCCCCCCCCCCCCCCCCGTTAGGGAGCTTTGGCATTTTAAAAATTGAAACTGTGCAATCTGAGTTTTTACTCTCTTTTCCAATAAAATTAGATAAAAGCCATGATTTAAATTGATTTGGGAGGGGGGCCCATGACACCCCCCCCCCACCACTACGCCAGTGCACACACACACACACACACACACATACACACACAAACACACACACACACACGCACACACACCCTATTTCATTTTCGGATTAACGAACCCTAATTCATTTTCGGAATAACGAACCTTCGGAATAACGAACCCGATTTCATTTTAGGAATAGCGAACCTTCGGAATAACGAACCTTCGGAATAACGAACCCGATTTCATTTTAGGAATAGCGAACCTTCGGAATAACGAACCTTCGGAATAACGAACCTTCGGAATAACGAACCTTCGGAATAATGCAACAAATGTTCGGATTAACGAACACTCAGGTATAGGAAATTTGCGTGTTCGGAATAACGAACCTTCGGAATAACGAACCTTTGGAATAACGAACCGCACCCGTCTGGACGAGGAAAATCTGGCAAGGCACGCACCAAGGCCATGTCCCGCTCATCACGCGCTGGTCTGCAGTTCCCAGTTGGTCGAGTTCATCGTTTCCTCCGAAAGGGTAACTACGCTTAGAGAGTTGGCGCTGGTGCACCCGTCTACTTGGCCGCTGTTCTGGAGTACCTGACAGCAGAAATCTTGGAATTGGCTGGCAACGCAGCACGCGACAACACTAAGTCTTGCATCATTCCACACCACCTGCAGTTGGCCGTGAGAAACGACGAAGAATTCAACAAGTTGCTTGGAGGGGTGACGATCGCACAAGGAGGCGTTCTCCCGAACATCCAGGCTGTTCTCCTGCCAAAGAAGAACTCCAAATCAAGCTAAGGAGAGTTAGCAGTTTCAAGAAATAACAACGGCCCTTCTCAAAACAAAAAATAAATAGAAATAAAAAATGATTTGTACTTAGTCGTTTGTAACGTGTTATACCTTTCAAGCCTGGCGGAGTTATAATTATTAGTTTGTAATGTTATGGTGCAGGTTTTGGTTACTAAAATTCAGTTTGACCAAAACTGTACTACTATCCCTTTAACATCTAAAATGTGTAATCGTTCCTAATCATGATGGCAAAACGAGCATTACGTTGTATCCATTATAATTATAAATACTTACGTAGTAAAACATAAACGTAATACTAGTCATACATATCATATAAATCTATATCAAAATCAAAATCTAAATCTAAATTACAATTACTCATAATTGCCTAGTACGTAAACCTACTGGCGAGCGAAACGGGCGTCTCCCTGTATATCCAGGGTCGAATCTAAATAATAATCTCCCTTTTTCCTGGAAGAGATGATTGAGAACCATTCGTTATTAGTGAAACTACCGTTGCAACAGTCTTTCAGAGTAATAATGCATATATGCATGTCTTTTAACCTCCGGCTATATACCGTAGTCTGAGCCGTGTACATGGCAGGAACAACTGGTAAACGCAACTAAATTATCACACGAATAAGCAACCTCCTGTCTTCCATCATTTATATTTTGAAACATTAGACGGAAAAGCTTTTGCGAATCATTATAACAGTACCTTTGCAGCGAGGACAATGCATAAACAATAATTAATTACAAAGAATTTATGTTAGGATGTGATAACTTGTGTAAACAGTGTACAAAAGTTAATTTAGCAGAAAATGTATTCTTGTTTGTGTAATTTATTATTATCGGGGCTAACCTCGATTAGCATTTTGCTATTTTGTTAGCTCCATTTGTCGATCCACCAAATGTATCACTTATTTCAAAATGTATTATTAATTTGAACTGTGAATGTAGATTGTCTATTTTAAATATTAAACTGATTATTATTGACAATAAGTCCATTTTTATTTAATTTCATATCGATACCTCCTTTACGTTCAACTATTATTTTCTGACCCTATACGTTTTTGACATTCTGATGTATTAAAGGGCAATGCAACTCAAGAATAGAGTTTATCCTACTTGATATATCGTAATATGCCTTTTTATTATATATAACATAACTCCGACTCAGATTTCTGCTTTGGGAGAAATATGTGAAAACTCTATCGGGTTTACCACTATTCATGCGAACACTGGAGGCCATTATTAGGTGTGTGCGGACTTATGCTTATGTATCAAATCAAATGTCTGTTCACCCTCTAAACGATAATAATAGCCGAAAGCCATAGTTTCATTGCCCTAAGAACATATCAAAAGGTCTATAATAGTAGATAACATTGTCAAAAGGAAAAGTTGAAGCAAAACAAAATTCAAATTTGTGTGGTGCATTATCAGAAGTCATATTTGTATGTAATAATGTCTAACAAAACACTTCGGCAATAGTCACCACCCGTAGTGAAACAGTTAAAGGCCCGGTCACATATCACCGGATAACGTAAACGTAAATTTGCGAAATCAAATTATCCGGTGGTGAAAGTCGGCTTCATTGCTTCATGCACACAAAATTCCGCCGGATAGAACAACGTACATCGCCGGACATGGAACGGACGTGAAACGCATACGAATGGAGACGAACGGATTGAAAATGTTACTCTCCATCAGGCATCCGTTTACGCTATCCGGTGATATGTGACCGGGCCTTTTAGGGGAATTCAACCCCATAACTCTGATGCTTGCCATTGAACATGTGGACTCCGTCAGCGAACATCTATAAAGCAGAAACAACATTTAGAGCAACACAGAAGTCAGGGTGTAGACAGGTGACCTCTATATGCAGGTTCAATAACATTTTTTTTCCTGTGCAGGGGATCCGATCTTTTCTTGTGGTCACTACTATAGTCACGATGGCTACACTATGCACATGTGACTTTTAAGGCAGGTTTGACTTTAACTGTATAACAAACAAATTATATTACAACTTGCAGTACTGCACCGATGTCATGGAAACCTCTAAATTATTTAATAAAGTTCATACATGTGTAAAAACAACGTTCAGAAATCAGGGGGAAAATCAACAATGGGATGGCATATGTGTGTCTTCTAAAAATAACTTTATAAGGTAGGATTTAGTTTCTTTTTCCAACGCTCCGATTCCTGTAACCCCATGCGCTGTTCTGATACCTTGCTCCAATCCACTGACCGCGATGTAATACCACGGTCAAGGCTCCCACATGCCTATGACTGGTATCATCTGATAGCAACCCCCCCCCCCCCCCCAAAAAAAAAAAAAAAAGAAAAAAAAAAAAGAAGGATGAATAAAATGCAACCTCAGGTAATTTGTACAGTTGTCGTAATTTACAATAAATTATTAGCATGTGCGTAGAGTCATCAAATTCGGTTGGGTGCTGTAAAAGTCCCCCTTTCGCTGGAAGGGTGAATAAGAAACTATGGTTTTGTCATTGTTTTTCAAAAATACAACCTGTTTGCCCAATTTGTGCAGGATGTGATACATTTTCTCGAATGTGAGGTAAAACTTGTCAACTATGACAACTATGACAACTATTAAAGGCATATATGGGTGGGTTATAATGGGTAGTCAGCAAATTCCAACTCGACTCCACCGTAATCTCTCGAGGTAAACTCACGATATGTGTTGGATCGATCGAAGAGAGGTGCTTCGAAATATCTGAACAAAGGCCTTCTAATGAAATTGCATGCAGCAAACAAATTTCTCACGCTATCACCTAAGCATCAAACAGCGGCACTTTGAAGTCGGTTGCGGTTAAGCGTGTTACGTGATATTTTCGCTCGTAAACATCTCTGATAGATCTCCATTCGACTAGTACAAACATTCTGAACGCGACTATTTTTTATGCATTTTTGACTCGGTTATTCGGAAGTGGGACAGTTTGCGATCGCTACTAATAACTGAGCCAATGGGGATTACGTATCGTGCGTAGAAGTGCGCAAGATGGATCCACGCGTCTAATATACCGGTCTGAATTCCCTTTAACAACTATATCAAAAGCAAAGTCAAGCATACGTTGATGCACCACTGCAAGCGAGCAAACTGGTGACGGGAAGTCACGAGGGTTTGATCAATGGATGCGCGGTTTTAGTCCTATCCCAGCCTGAGCCCCCTCCTGTCCCTCTGCTTACCCTATAACCCTAAACCTTACCCTGATCATAGGCATTGTCCATAGGCTTGCTATCATACCATGGCCCCGTTGCAGAAAGAGATACAATCGATTGTAAGTTGCAATTAATCGTAAGTCAGATCACGTGTTCTAGATGCGAAAATCTGATTGGTTAAAACGCGTAAATTTTCTGACTTACGATCAATCGTAACTTACAATCGATTGTATCTCTTTCTGCAACGGGGCCCTGATGTTAATACGCCACTGCCCGAAAACAAAATAGATGACGAGAACAAATTTTGGTTTGATCAATGGATGCGCGGATTTACATAGGTCCTTCCAAGTCCCACCCTCTCCAAACTTGAACCCAGAGCCACAAACATTACCCCCCCCCCCCCCCCCCCCCCCCGCCCCCTTCCACATGTCCTTGCTCTCATCACATGTGCCACTGCCGGTGGACGTAAATATGACGAGAAGTCATATAAATCGAGTATTTTATTATTATTATTATAAGGGTTTGGTCAATTGATGTTTGGATGTAGTCCACGCAAGTCCCAGCCCCCTCCTACCCATCTGATTACCTAGCTGTAACCCTAACCCTTACCCTAACCATAGGCAATTCCCTCCCCCCCCCCCCTTTGCTATCATCCCATACGCCACTGTGCCCTGTGACATACAGGTGACGAGAAGTCATTTTGATTTGATCAATGGATGCGCGGCTGTATATATGCCAACCAAGTCCCAACTCTAAACCTATCCATAGGCATTACCCCCCCCCCCCCCTTCCACTCTTCTCTTACCCCATACCGCCACTGCCTGCGGACATACAGATGACAATTGATTCAGAGATGACTGTAGTTCAACCAAGTCCCAGCCCCCATCCTACCATTCTGCTTACACTGTTACCCTAACTCTTACCACAACCATAGGCATTAACCCCCACTCCCTTGATCTCTCCCCATACGCCACTACCTGCGGACGTACAGGTGGCGAGAAGTCATATGGGTTTGATCAATGGACGCGAGATCGATTGACAGGGAACGGGATGATCTCTCCGCACGTGTCCGCATGCCACTGCCCCAAGTTATTCACCAGGAAATCAATGTAAAGAGATATTATATGTCACCCAGTGATTCAATTTAGGATCACCCTATACACGGTCGCGTTCCGCAACATCCCACTGTTATCATGGTTGTTGTTGCTTGAACTGTTGAAGAAAATCCGTGGCATAATATGCCACTCTTTGACTTTCACTTCGTCTCATTCTCCCCTCTACTCAAACATGTTAAAGGGAGTCCCACAACGCTGGCATGGTTACCTACTGTTACTGACAGCGTACCGTTACCACCGACATAGCAGCAGACTCATCAACAGGGGTTACATAAACCGCTTTTATAATAGTGCAAGCCCAAATGACGTATCATATGGAAATCATGACAGCATTTAGTGTCACTTCAGAACAGATGAAAGTGGTCTAAAAAAAATTGCTATTTTCCTATTATTAGTGATACGCAAGAGAAAATATACAACCAGAAGTGACACTAATTATGCACTTAATATCAGTAACGGGGTTTATTATAAGTACAACTATCAGTGTTTAATTTCCCTTTTAAACACGACCTGGGAGTGTTTCACAAAGATCCAAAGTCTAACTTAACACTAAGTTGGACTTAAACATCATGGAAAGCCATTTGTCGCTTCGGAGTTAAACATATTCAAGAGCCCAAAATGTGAATATTTGAAACTTTCCACAAAATTTCACATCAATAACTTGAAGTCTCTTAGATAAAAGAAAGTGTAAATGATTGTTATGAACATTGAAGGCCTGTTTAAATAACTCGTTTAACAAGTTTACAAAGAAACTAACGGCTCTCCATAATTTGTAGGGCCAACGTGTAATCTTTATGAAACACCCCCCGTATTGTAAAACACCCGACGAGTTTAATGCTGTCCTGCAATCATTATAGAAACTACTTTGCCCTCACATCGAGCTTCAGTGTCAAGGTTGTGTAATCGAGTCCCAACACGCCACGACAACGATATGAAAACTATTAGAAGACGATAATTATTGGTGGTCACATCTCTAGTACAGCCACCTGTCTATACATTGACCACTTACTTCGTATCCAATCGTCAATAGACACCTGTATGTATCGACCTGTCTGTTGTGGCCACCTCCCGTAAGTGGTCGTTATAGACAGACGTGACTGTATAATATATGCAAGCTTACTTCTTTCATCCTTGACATATCTGGGGGGGGGGGGGGGGGGAGGGGGGGGGGGGGGGTTAACAAAAATAAGTTGAACTTAAATTTAGGTTGGACGTAAATTTATGGGAAACCGTTCGTAGCCTCGGAAAGAAAACACATATTCAAGAGCAAACATTGGCATATTTTGAGCTATTATTGAATTTTACACCAAGAACATTTAAAGCTCCTTGATAAAAGAAAATAAATATGCTTCTAAACAAAGTTCAATGTTGTAGTAAAAAATGAATGTAAACACTTTACATTGCAAATAATAGCTTTCCATACTTGCAAGTGCAATTTAGGATTTGTGTGAAAAATCCCCCTGTTCCCATACCATAAATATACACTTCACCAAATTCCCGTTGGCAAAGTGGTTAGAGCAGGAGTTTCACATCTACTAAAGATCTTGTGGGGGAAAAATTTAGGTTTTTCCTCATCATCATCATCATAATAATAATAATAATATAGAGCACTTATAATGCGCCATGAATCTAGTAAACTATTCTCAGGCGCAAATAGAAATGAAAAGGAAAGGAAAGGAAAGGAAAGGAGAGAGAAATAGAAATATAGTCCCTAATCAAATGCTAATTTAAACAAAATTGTCTTTATACCTATTTTAAACAGGAGTGTAGGGTAGCCCTGTAGATCTCCCGGTCATAAACACGTTGATAGCATTCCTTTTACTGACTGTGCACAGCATGCGCGCATGGAAGTCAAACGATATCAAATCTTTTATTTAACCAAACAATATCCAGGCCATGTTTGACTCTAAAGGGCAAGGAAAACTTTGGTCAAACTTAAAGGGATAGTTAAGTCTGGTAAAGAGAGTAGTTTTGGTAAAACTAAATTTTAGTAACGAAAACCTGCACCATTACATTACAAACTCAGGGGCGGATCTAGCTTTTTGCTAAGGGGGGGGGGGGGGGGGGGGTTGACCCAATGACGATGCGGATACTGTGTGGGTCTGGACACATGATGGCGTTTTTCTATGCACATCACATTTTCACTTGGCAGCCCAAGGGGGGGGGGGGGGGGGGTTAAATCCCCTAACCCCCCCCCCCCCCGTAGATCCGCCACTGAAACTAACAGTTATAACTCCACCATGCTCGAAAGGAATAGAAAATTACAAATTACTAAGTAAAAAAGCCTGTTATCATTCAAAAAGAGCCGTTAAAACTGAAGACGGCGCTCTCTAAAAAATCATTGATTTCAACCATTTTAAATACAATATTGTGCATGTGATGTTTTGTTGAAATAGTGATTAGAGAGATAATTAACAACTATTTAAAAACCTCTTTTGTACATTTTTGAAAAGAGGTTTATGGATATTTCAGTCATTTCTGATCCGATTTTGATCAAATAAGGTTCATTCTGTCATTAAATGTATGCTCGTTCAAATGTGACACTCAGTTTTTCATTCTCACAAATAAATTATTGTGTGTAGCGCCCTCTATACCAAAACTCAACTATTCCTTTAATTTCAGTAATTAACTAAATTTATAATCCGTATATAAACCATGCTCGAATGGTAGGAGGATATCTTAACGTCAAAGTTAAGTTCAAATAGGAGTCGTTATTACATGACAACACCCTTCAGACATTTTTTTTTAAATTTTTGTCCCCCAAAAAATTGCGAATTTCTTTTTCCTAGTACTTTTAAAGGGAAAGAAAATCATTGGGCAAGTTGAATTTCAGTTATTAAAACTTATATCAACGAATAATTCGTATATAAGCTATGCTCGAATGGTAGGAGGAAATATTAACGTCAAAGTTAAGTTCAAATAGGAGTCGTTATCACGAGACAACACCTTTCAGACATTTTTCATATTTTTTTATATAATTAAAAAACGCATCACCATAATTATGTGTTTGTGGGTGTGCGTACGAAGACTACCTTTTGTCTAGGACGAACGCATCGTCCGTGATTCTATTGTCTCCAAACGTACGCCTGAATAGAATTGGCGCACTCCCAGACGTTTGGAGGGTATGGAACAATGAGGCCATAATGGTTCCGTAAGTGGTGGTAATTATTGTTTATGAATTACACAACCTTTTGCAAAGTGTTGGGCATCTATTTGATATCACACAACGGTACCAACACGTATAATTATGTGTTATTCTTTGCCTTGCGGTCCCCTTTAAGAAAAACACTAGAGAGAGAGGTTATCAAAATCAATTTAAAAGCCATTACAAAATATTTTCTCACTAATGTGTGAGCATAATACATATTTCTTACAAATTAAATTACATATCGTGAATAAATGTCTACGCCCCCAACTTATATACAAAAATAAACTTTAGTAATTTATAGTCCTTTGGTTTCTGGAAGGAATAATTATGATCAAGCAAATGTCATACGTTGTTTTATTGAGAAAATTATGTGATTTATTATTTCCATCTAGTTTTTTTCTTGTATCTTGCGAATACTATATTTCTTGAGGCACGCTCTCAATATGAACTTCGCTACCCCTAAGAATTTATATATTCTTCTTCATCACAACGTGCAATACGAATGAACCATTCTCTTATTTAATAAAAAGTATTGCGGTTTTCAAGTACGAGCTTCACTTCAACCGAAACCAACAAATCTCAAGGTTTCCCGAGAATCTTCTTTTTTTCCCCATTCAGGAATTATTTTGTTTGATTTAATATTGAAATTAATTTATTATATTACTGAGAAACACTGAGGGATATGTGATATCCGAAGAGTTTAGAAAAAAAAAACATCTTATATACACATAAAATACTTTTTAACATTTGAATAACAAACAAAATTGTTTCCCTAAATCTAAAACAAACTAAATACGTAATCGAATGAAATTATTTTGTGGAATTTTTTTTTGTTCATACGGTATTAATTTGTCATTGAATGGTTGAAATTTTATCCACAGGGAATCTTTCGGGTAACATTGGAAATCCGAACTCCCAAGGACGCAATGACAAGTGTTTTATTGTATATAGTTAGATGACGTGGAATATTATCCGATATGTCAGAGACAACTTTATTTCTATTTCACCGATGGCAAAATTATATTATCTAGACCCAAAATACAGTACAGCCGGGGGTATAATATTAAAGTGACACAGGTAAAGTGTCTAACTCCACGAAAAATACTTGGAGCTTCCTCGTTTCTCGTCTGCCGTGTTGTTTAGCTTATGGTAAGAGAAGAATAAAATAGGGTTCGGTTTTTTCAAATTTCCCTTTAGTATGAAGATAATTATCATTGAAAATCATTATTTCAAAAGCGTTAGCTAACGGATTTGATAAAAAGTACAATTGTCGTCGCGGAACACGTCCTGCGCCAGCACGCGTGGGATATTTTCCCGACCCACTGAACTTTGAGCCTAGCGTGCGCACATTCCATGAATTCCGTACCGTCTGAAGCTGTATACACGGGTGCGGATATCGTCAAGATCGAACGGATGATTATTACTGCAACAAATCTACAACATACCATCAGTATTCGGTGATAAAATATGAACTCAATATTCGTTTTTTCACTAGGTAAACAGTGTTCGTTTTCTTTCAAACTTTCACAAATCTTTCAATTCTATTTTACAATGATATTGATATAGGATTGAAGTCTCAAATGTCAGTTTGTGCAATATCTGACACTTTACACGGATCACTTTAACAAGTCAGTGACATTTATTAAAAACACTCACGGATTTTTTTCTGGACGATTGGTTGATTGATGTGTTAAGTATTGTAAATACGTTGTAAATTGCCCCCAACATAATTTATTGGAAATCTCGTTGTAATAATTGTAAAACGGACTGGCCTTGACTAGCATGCTTCACTATCGCTGGTCCTTTGTACCAACAATGACATCATATCAATTGTAATAATCGTATTGTGATTTATGTTATATTGGTGTTTGGTAAATACATTTCATTTCATTTCATGTCATTTCAGAATTCAAATATCACTTATTTTCGCTATTGTAATCGCTCCTCCTTCTATTTCAATCGTTCGAAATAATTAATGTACGGATTGAAGGTTAGGCCATGAAAAATAAATTGTTGGATTGGCTTAACCCGCCCGACCCTAAAAATACCGCCGACCCTAAAGTTTTTTTCTGATTTTTTATTTTATTTTTTTTAATTAAAAAAAAAAAAAAAAATTTGATACATATATATATATTTTTTTTTAAATTGCGGAATGTGTTATGTGTGTGTGTTATATGTGTATTTTTGTGTATTTGAGCGAATCCTGCAAAAAAAAAAAAAAAAAAAAATACAACCCTACCTACCTACCCTAATTTTTGGTTGCCCGTTACTCCAATCCAACATTTTTGTTTGTTTGCCTTATACTTTACTTGCCAAATATACTATAAAAAGCATGGCAAGTAGTAAAAGCATCCGCTTCATTCTCATAACGCCTCGCCGTTTGGATGGCACAGGGTGGGGTAGGGGTGGGGGGAGGGGGGGGGGGGGGCAAGTGCCATCCAATGATTGACCCCCTCAAAAACAATACAACTGTCAGTGTACAAAATGCGGAACTACAAAAACAATAAATAACATTAAGGGAAAATGTTTCTATGAATACATACATTCATAGAGTTTGCCCCCACTAATTCACGTCTGAATGGCACCGCCCCCCCCCCCCCCAATTATCGACTAACAACAAATAAGGATACATTTCTGGAAAATAAAGAACTAAAAAGAGCTTGCAACCAATCAATCGGACCATACCACGCTACAGCTGTGTACATACTACATATCAGCCAAGGGATATACTTGTACAACTATACAAAAGTCATTCGCATGACTGCCCCTATTAAAATATACATTAATTTTACTTAAAGTGATACTACAGTTATGGTCATATTAAAAACCATACCAAGTACCATTAGTTTTTCAATACCTCACATAAAGAAATAATTTCTTCAATACACTGTACTTTCCATTTAATAGGACAGAAAACATTATAACCTATAGTATAACACAGTCATATCAGAATGATCAGCTTCTTGATATTAAAGGGATAGTAGGCCAGTTTTTGGTAAGGCTGAGCTTTAGTAACCAAAACCTGCACAGTAACAATATAACTTAATAGTTATAACTCCACCACGCTCTAAAGGTATATAAAATTACAAACGACTAATTAAAAAGCCTGTTATCATTTTAAAAAAGAGCCATTAAAACACAAGAGGGCGCTCTCTAAAAAAGCATTGGTTTCAACCATTTTACATCATACAAAATTATGCATGTGATGTTTGTTGAATAACGATTTGATAGAGAGATCATCAACAACTATTACAATTTTTTTTTTTTTTTTAAATCATCGAATAAATCTGGGCCCCAGATTTATTCCGATCGGATATATTCATTGATATTTCAGCCGTTTCTGAACCGATTTTGATCAAGTCAAGTTTATACTGCCATTAAAATTGTATGCTCTTTCAAATTTTACACTAAGTTTGTCAATACCTCACAAACAAATTATTTCGTGCAGCGCCCTCTATACCAAAATTGAACCAACCCTTTAATACGCACCACGTAATATCGCATCCCTTCGTTTGTCATGTTAACAGCATGGATAATTGCACCTTTAAGGTATAGATTACCGAGAATAATCCGATTATTACCTTCATATAGCTTGCATGACTTTATTGAGCCAGACACAATTAGCAAACTACAAAAATGTTTCTTTAGTGCAATAGAAGCGTCCGCCTGAGTTATAATGGGAAATATTTCCACGCTCGTCACGTACGCATATTTCCCTTCAAGGGCTGTTGAATGCCTCTCAAAACGCTCGAGGAAATCCCCCAAAAAGCGCAAAATATAGCTGTAAAATGGCATTACAAAATATGTAAAATTATAAAATAGTGAACACATTTTTTGTTGCTTTGGTCTTTGTGTGAAGTGTGCGTTTGGTTGTGTATATTTATATTCACAGGCGTTCGTGCACGCGTATAATAATGTTTGTACGCGATATGATGGTTTCTTTATGGGCTATAATTCCGCGCGTTTTGTTCGTACCTGAATTTTGTGCTTGTCTAGAATATGAAAATAAAGCGGAAACAAAAACACAAATAGAGTTGTCTCAGCTAATTACCCGTACCAACAGTGTCCACTCCAGTTCATTATGGACATCTACTCTTCTCGCTTCGTCCACTGGGATGTCCGACTCCCCGCGGGATGCGTTGCCATGGTAACAATCATCACCCTTAATTCAGCAGATGCAGACCGGTCCAAATTTGGTTAATACGCTTGAAAGCAGCTCTCGGCTATGAAATCGTTGTCGATTTCCTCGTGAGATGGATGCCTTTATTTGAAGACAGATCAACTGTTGAAAGTTTAAAATCAGATCTCTTTGCTTTTAGTTGTCTTTGTCAGAACCTTCATGAATAGGCAATTTCGTTAAAGAGATATTGCCACGTTCTGATAAATCGTAAGCTCGTTATAGTGTGAGTGATTTTGTGTTAAGTTTCGGTCAATTCCATTGGGGCGTTTTACAAAGACTTTAGGTTGAACTTAAGGTGAAATCATGATAGGCCATTTGTATCCTTGGCAGGAAACATATTCAAAATAAAAAAATCGAACTATTGAAGGCTATTCACAAATTGCCTCAAGAACTGAAAATATCCTTGATAATATAAACCATGGATGATTTTTATCAGAATGTCATGCCATTTTCAGCACAAATCAACAACCGGCTTTCAACAATTTCAAGTCCCAAGTTAGAGTGTTAGTTCTGTAAAAGTACATTTGAACTGCATTCTCAAATGATCGGATATGGTTCACCTCCAAGTGCCCTTTTTGTTAAATGAACTTTTTAAATATCATAATTCTTTGACGTCGGCCCCAACATGCCAACGTCTAAAGCATTCACTGCGCTTTGAGCTGACATAATGGTTTAATATTACATCAACATGGTGTGATTATGTTGACGCTGGTCCCAACGTTAATTTTTCACTCCATCATCAGTGACATCGAAGTCGATTAGCCGGCCCGGCCTTTTTTTCCCAAACAGGTTTACAAATCCTTGTGAATTAGTGACTTATATAATAATCGAATATTGAGTACGAGTTTACGCAAAAGAAGCGGCAAGGCCGGGTTACGAACCCGGCGTCTTTAGATTATCAGACTAGCACGCTTCCGATTGCACCACAGCGATTCGCTTGATTTGAGGCGGGACAGAAGGAGTTTTGTCTTAGTTTCGGGGGATATATAACCCTAACCTAAACCCTAACCCTAACCCTAATCTGGTGGGTATGGGTCAGATAAGTGGCTATAGGTCAGATTTAGTGGCTATAGGTCAGATTTAGTGGCTGTAGGTCAGATGTAGTGGCTACAGGTCGGATTTAGTGGCTATAGGTCAGATTTAGTCTATTTATAACTCGAAATGAATACGCGCGCTTTGGTCTCCATTCAAGTCGCCCGATTGCAATTAAACGGGCATATCGTATGCGTTAGTGCCATAGTAACCCTGTTTTGGAAAAAAATTCGCGGCCCGGCCGATATTTGTAACATATGAACCCGTAAATAATGTTGTGATTCTTTGACGCTGTCCCCAGCGTCAAAAAGCATTCAGGGCGCATTAAGTGACTAAAGAGTCGACCAATGATAGATACTGGTCGAGGTTTGTACCTTTTTAAAAAATAAGCATGCTGTCCAGGCTCGATGAAGAAATAATGGTTGAAATACAAAATCAAAGAGTTATATTTGCATAATTTGGCCTAAATTTTAGTCAAAGTCACAAATAAAAGTACATTTCAAAATGAATTAGACACGATGGGTAAGCAAGGAAAGTACACATAACTGCTGTTCAGCACTTACTATCCCGGTCGATTCCGCCGGCTCATGATTTGTTGCAGTCGACCGGCCTTTGCCGCTATCATGTGTAATACAAAGGCGACGCATTACACTATGTGGGATGGTTAGACGAAAGGCAGATTTCGGTGTGTACGTAACGTCCAGGCGATGCGGGTGCGAGCTGTGATTGTACATGTTGTATGGGAATCTATAAACCTGATACGCGTGTACTTATTACTCGCAGTGTTTTAACGAGCCGTCAGCCGTCTCTTGCCCGGAGTTAGCCTATCCGATCATGCCGATAGGCATCGTGCTGTCTGGCAGGTTCTACAACGGCAGTATACTATTACCGCGAAAGGCCGAGCTCGAGCGCGCAGCTCGAGTATCCAGTTTGTCACAGCTAGCTAGCTCGCGATCGCATAGAGAATCTCTAAACCATATAGAGCCTTGACTAAAGGCTATCCCGGAGAAAGATTATCGTCTGAGCGTCGCCTGTCCATACGACATGGACAACAACAATTTTTAAATCAGAATTTCTCAGGAATGCGAGCACTTTGAAGGAAATAATTCGTATTCAGATGTCATTACTAAGGTCCTTACTCACATGGATTCAACACTAAGCGAAAACTTGACAGCAACATTTTCAGAAACAACCAATACTGAAGTATTATTTAAGTTTAATTATGTGCAAAATACCTTTCTCCCTGACCGTCTTTGCTCAATCCTCGTGATTTAGGTTAAAGTCAAATTGACGGTCGAAAACATCCACGCAAATTTAAATTTCAAAAACGTGCAAGTAATATGTAGACATCCAAACAGGATTGTTCATTCACTCTTCACCCTGCACATTAACGAATTCTAGTCTCCACTAGTATATTGCCACATGAAACAAAACAAAAAACTACAGAGGGTTGATTGTTTCATACGTCTACTTAGCATTTGCTTCGTGGTAATGTGTGAAAGTTTCATGAGGACTGAATTATCATTATTGCACAGTGCATTGAGCGGGAAAGTGATATGCTGACTCATTCCTATAAGTTTATAAAACATTAAATTATCCTCACCATTTCTTCAACTTGCTTCTCAAATGTCTCAATAACTAATTATATATTTTTAATAATCAACTACATATTAGTATTGCCAAATCCCGATATAAACAAATATAAAACATTTAACCCCATATGCTTCAAACACAACTTGGGAAATGTTTCAAGTCAAATACGGTTCGTTTGTGTAAAGGTGAATTATTTACAACTTTATTATCAAATTGAGAAGACTGAAGTAGGGTGGGCTCACGAATGTACTTGTTATGTATGAATATTTATTTGTCTATTTCCATCAATGTCTACATGTATGTAATATATCGTTATGTATTGATATGTAAAAGGGCCCTATTTACAAGCTACGCAGGCTTCCTAGGTGTCCCTAACCATTCATTGTATTTTACATTGTACACTAGCATTCATGTATAAACATTGTATTTGATTTTTAATGATTTGGTTGAATAAATTGAAATTGAATTGAAATTAAATTGCAATTAGGTCACAAACAAGATTATTGATTTACAGCTGAAGCATAAATATATTGAAATTTATAATTGTCATCACCATTATTATCATTAATACAGTAATAGTAGTAATGAAGTGTATGTATTTGAAAAATGTAAGGTAAAATTAGATTTATCTATCGTGGACAGAGTCCAAAGCATTATATGCACCGCATAAAGCCTCAGGGCAAATATTGTTATATTGTTGTGGACATTTTCAACCTTAAGATTTCATAATCATGAAGTTCAATTATAAGGAAATATCACGACCTTTTTCAGATAACCAGTCATAATCGTTAGCGATTTCTAAGTTGTGGCACTACTATACTTTTGGGGGAAAAGCCAAGTTTAATATTAGAGCATGCAATTTGGTGGTTGACATACACAATTGCTTTCCTAAAATTATTTTTCCTACATTCGTTGTACTTCAAATCCGTCTTCAGTTTTGACTAAGAGATAGAAAAAAGAAAATGTCAAGATTTGTAATAGCGGGATGGAGGGGCGGCGAATTCATATTTTGCTGATGTTCACTTGATTTGATGAGAATGTGTATGTACATTTGACCCTAGCTGTCATCAATCCTCATAAACGCGGAATCATGACAGGGAAGCCGAAAAAAGCGGAGCGTCCGTTTTGGTAATGTTTGTTTCCCTGTGTACAAGCAACATGAACCAATAGTGTTCCCTACGCCAGACTTTCCGGCTGTTAAAGCTAAAAGAACAGTTTTGGGTTACCCCTCAAATGAACACTTTATGAAATATTCGATTTTATCCACGATAATACTGTATGTGAACATAATTTATTCAGAGCTCGTCGGTCATTGTTATAGGTGAATGTAAAATGCTGACCCAAACTGCCTTGAAATGACATTGACTATAGGAGTCACATGTGCGATCTAACTGAGGCGGTACGCATGATACAACTCATTCGTATATGAAAAGCACGTGGAAAGTTACTGCACGGTGATATAAGCGTGTAGTCACGAATATGTAGCGGGGCCGAGGCGGGTGTGCAGACAGCGGAACGTTGGTGCTATGTTAGCGGCGCGGGCATTTTTGCTTGGAACTTTTACATTTCAGATTTGGTCATATATAATTCTTTTCTCCAATATACTCTTTCAACAATTATTAAAACGTAAACATTTCGTTAGACAAGTTTAGGTGGTTTGTCGTAACTTTCCCACAATGCTGCCGCTTAGCTTTACATTATTGTCTCAACTCGTCTCGTCTGTCGAAGCGGGAGAAATCATTACATTTTTCTTGATTTACCGATATTTTAGATTAAGATTTTGTAATGTAAATGTATTCTACATTATACTCTTTCTACAATCATGAAGTTATCGTTTAGTCCGACCAATATACCCTTTTCCGTATAGGCCAGTTTTGGAAACGCCCCCCTCTCAAACAATGAAATGGAAGCTCTTATTACCAATCATGTGAAAGAATATGTTTTTACTAATACGGGATGATACAAATTTTGCCTGGAAACCGCCTACTAATTGATATATTTGGTAAATTATCAAATCGTTCCGCTGCGGATAGATATCGCCAACGCGGAATCGCGCATACGCTACGTGCATTATTGACCACGTGCGTTCGCTATACGGGCTTGTCCCCAGCTTGTCGATACTTCAGTCCAGCGCTAGCGGCGCGGACAGGTGCGAACGGGCGGTGGATTTATACATTTCACGGGCGGGTATTGGATTTATTCCGATATTTCTGCATTTAACGCGTCGTTAGGTTCGGATTTTACCACACAAGCCCTTTTTTAGATACTTATTCAACAATATTGATCAATTATAAATGTTTTCTGTAACTTTCCCAAAACTGTTATTTATCTTTAAACGTTACTGCATTTTAGCTTTAAATTGTCTCAACTCGTCTCGTCTGTCGAAGCCGGAGACATCATGAAATGAATCATGGCGGAGGGAAGCGCACTTTGAGCGGCGATGCAAAGGAGAAGCGACTGGGGGTCATCCGATTGTTAAACCAGCATCGAGTGAAAGTGAACATTTATTTTGCGGACATCAATCATGATACTGTACATGAAATCTGCTTCGAATTAAGTGACCATCTCTGGGCAAATTAGACTCTCGCGGCAGTTCATGTTTTGCGCCATTTTGTTTGAAAATTTGTTTAGTAATCATTTTTTAACACGTCAGCAACAATTGAAATGATCCCAGCTATATACCAACATATTATAACTGTCTTAGGATTTCCTTTCCAAATTGAAGCTTATTATTAGTTATTTTAGTTAATTATATTGATTTTTTTCAACAAGGTCCTGATTTGAACGAGCCGGTCACATATAATGCATAATATATACCCAGTACCATTGATATATCAACGGTTGGACAACATAAAAGGACATACTTATGTTATACACATTGTTTATGGCACATCCATTCCAAAATCACGTGACCGTGTGGTGAAACTTCTTGAATATATCTCTAGTTTATTGTGTTTCTTTTCTCATATTTAAGCTGTATTGTTGTCATACTTTACTCTTTTGAAACTACTTGAAATCAAGTATGATGATCATATTACTATGCATATTAAGCAGTAAACCATTGAAGACAAAAGAAGTTTAATCTTATGAGGTAAAATATAAAATAAACAGTAAACAAAACGTTGTTTTCAGTTATTCATGTAACCCACACGGACCCAATGTATTTATTCAAAGGGGTCCATCACACAAATAAAACACAGGCGTACCTGTTTAAGTACTGGTATATCAAATTGATATCCAACATCTTGCAAAGGGTTGTGCAATTCATAAACAAAGCAATTAATCACCAGAACTTATGAAAATGAACAAGGCCTTATGTTTCATAAGCGCCAAACGTTTGCGAGTGCGTCAATTCTAAACACGCGTATACGTTTGGTGACAAACTCTCTATGTATCTGTTTATGAATGTATTGTTACGAATTTTCATGATCGTATTTGCAAAGTATTGGACAATTATACCTGACCTGTAGTAAATGAATGTATAAATGTGTTTCGTCGTTGATTCATGTTTAGTCAGACCTCCACTATCTCGCTTCCCCTCTCTCTTTTTCCTTTGATTCCCATCCCTCAGTTTCTCGCCCTCCCGCGTGGGTCGTATTACTCTCGCTTATCGTCTTGTTTTGGAATCAGAACAAGTGGCCCTCTCTTTCCTACCAGATACCACTTTCCTTTCCTAAATGTTGACATTTTCTTGCTCATGCTCTGAATTCCAGAAATTCCCCCATTCCATAATATTTTAGTGTTTTATCTTATTCTTTGTTTTAGAAAGAATGCTATGTTTTATATGAAGTTGAAGTATGTGTAAAACTATGCAATGTTTCTTATGATCTCGAGATATTTGAAATGCCTTACATATTTGTTGAAGACTTCAATACTTTTCTGCTTTCTTGTAAAGTGTATAAATGCTCATGTTTTCGGAAATGCTAGGGAGTCCAGAGTTAGGATTTGTACCACGGAGTCTAGAGGTGAGTTGTACGATAGTTAGTTGTACAGGGGAGTTCGTTAGTTGTACCAGAGAGCTCGTAGTCAGTGTGGATTGGAGTTAGCTATATAGCCATGGGTTAGGTTGGAGTTACGTTTTTGAGCTAGTTCTGATCTGCGTTCTCCGCAGCCTACATTTATTAATCCCACATTCGTGTCAACCCCTATGTGGTATGTACTTGTGAATAAACTCAAGCAGTTATATAATTTCAGAACTTGAATCCTCATCCATTATTTTCTCCTTACGTTGGATTGTTTGAGGCACGCTACCGTGATTGATTGCGAACCTGTGTGATTGCTGAGTGGAATTACGTATTAATTTAAAGACACATAATACATCATCATTATCATCATCATCTTCATCCCAAACATTTGTCATCACCCGACATTTGTAACACTGGTGTGCAGCGGTGGGATACAGACTTTAACACGTGCCTGAAGGACATTAAGACAAGGAAGTATTCAATGATAACACCTGAGGACGGGACTTCGTCACATATTGTCTTCTTGCTGGAGAAATGGCTCTATCATCCAGAGTCTTATATTATTAAGTGGATCTATGTAGGCACCTTATTCTCATACAACGCGATGTCGACGACTCGACGGAAGGAGCGCTTGGTGAACGTGGACACAACTATGATTGGTGCCACCAGCCCATACAATTTTATACCCGGCCATGATTAATTATATGGAGATCCTAATTATGCTTGGGGTTGGATGTGATCGATGGAGGTGAGCATGACGAAGCTCGGCGGGTGGTGGATGTTGGTGGTCATTTTGGCGAGTTCGAGGAGAAGCTTCTGGCCTGGCGTGTATGGAGATGGAGCGGCCCTCTCGAAGACCCCTTGTCATCGCCGTCCGCATGCCGTAGTTCATCGTCAGCGGCCGCGGGAATCATCACACAGGACGTCATGTGCGGCGTCGTTCATTCTTGTATGCTGGAACGGCTGGGAGTTCGAGTGGTACACGGACGGAATTACCTAGAACCTGACCTATCGGCATGCAAAATATTCTGTAATTCGACGGCATCGAGGGAAGCGTTTAGACGTCATTAATCAGCTAGCACATATCTTGGAAAATAATATTTTAGATTTATGGATATATGGATCGTAAATTATGCAGAGCTGTTTAGCTGTATTGTAATGAAACGTGAACAAAGAGGTTTGTTTGTGACACAGCTTTAATTGATATTTGTGAGAAAAGAGTTATTTAGTTTTTATTAGTGTGATAATTAATCGTCTTTGATATGGAGCCTTGGGGTCATCGTCGCTGTTGTGGATTATGAAGCGAGGTGCGATATATTGTAGTTTAGGTTTAAGTTGTATTGTAGAAGTCGCGTTGTGATACAGCCAGTATGTGTTGGAACATACTGGGTATCTGTAAAAGTGGTCGCGCAGAAATCGGAGCTGAGGGGCCGTTGCCATGGTTCCGTTGGAACGAGCCCGGTAATTTATATAGTGTAGATTTAGATATCGCGACCATCACGCGGTCGAAGTACGAAACGACAACCTGCCCTGCGTCTCCAACACAGACGCCTTAGCCGGAATTTTCCGGGCCGTAGGAAGCCGTCTTTCAACAAATCGTCCGCGAACGTTTTATAAACCACGACGCAGAAGATGACCACGACAGCGACATGGAAGCGATTACATCGGAATGTACTATTCCCGTATCCAGATAGTATATGTGTATGACGAACACGACCGTGGGCATCGATCACGGCGGGCCTTGGCCGGACTCGGATTGTTGCAGTGGTGATCATCGTCAGAATTTCGATTATTTATGAAGGAATAATGTTATAATAATTAAACCTAGAAACTGAGACAATGGACTATATAGACCTTCCCTTGATGTTCGTGAAGAAAAGGAACTGTACTCCTTGCATGTCGAAATAAACGTATTAACTCTTGGACAAAAATGATCTCAGTATGACCAAGGTTACGTTTTGACTTTTATCGTTTTATTTTCGTTCGATAAAATTGTGACATGTTTAAAATGTTTGTTCTGTATGCCCTGTGGACATTAATAAAATTTCCATTAAGTTATTATGCATGATTGATTTAAAGAAAAAAAAGAAACGTAAACAAATTGAAGACAAAAAGAAAGAGAATGAACGTAAAGTAAACATAAGAGTTGTTGTGGTAAACGAACGTGTGTTTTGTTTTAAGAAGTTATTGGTAGTTAATGTTCCTTGTAAGTTGTATACAGGAATTTGATGTGTCGGTTATTGTGCAGCGTTCAATTTTATGTTTGGATGTTCTCTTTCTATAAGTACTTGAATTTCGATCGTTTCTTGTTTCTCCTTTTCATGCATGTAAATAGTTTACTCCGTATTTTTGATTCGCATATATTTTATACAGGGGTTGTATAGGGCGAGCGTATATTTTGTTGATGCATGTTGTGTTCCGAGCAGTTAGAGTCTGCATAACACATGTCTTCAGTTCTTCTTTTTACCCCCTCTCTCCCTCTCTCTTTATCACTCACTCTGTCATTCCTGTACTGACTACTGGGATGTGTTTGTTAATAGAAAATTAAATGAGAACTATGTTTGAAATTTAATTACTATTTTGTTAGTAATTAGAGTTGAGGGAATTCATGTGAGATCCCGTTCGTGCCGTGCGCAACCATATTTAGAAGCCGTTGCGGCTACTGTGATCAGTCCCAATAAAATAGAAACTAATGAGAACATATACAAACTGTAAGAAATGGGTGGGAGAGGAGGGCATGAATTCCCTCAACTCTAATTACTAACAAAATAGTAATTAAATTTCAAACATAGTTCTCATTTAATTTTCTATTTTATAACGTAATTCTCGTTTTCGAGAATCCATGTGAGACTTCAAAGACACAGTAGTCGCAACGCAAACAAGACCTGGGTAAGATGATAATCTTTTAAGGTAGGAAATGGAATTTCACTTACCGACCCATTGATTGTCTTGTCATTCAGACTCACTTGTGAGTCTGCGGCCCTTGACACTCGAGGACCGCCCGATCAAACGTCACAGTCTCTGTCTGTGGTGGCTTCAGGTAGAAATCCCTGAAGGTGCTCTCGTTCTGCCATCCAGCCTGCTTGAGGATGTCAGAAATTGGAACATCTCGTCTCATAGCCAACGAGGTAGACGCTGCCCTGGTCGAGTGTGGCTTGAAAACTGAAGTGTCGATGCCAGCAGACTTCATGACGACCTTGATCCATCTGGCTATGGATTGCTTGCTCGCTCTCCTGTGCGGCTTATTACAGGTGATGAACAGCTGTCTCTCATTTCCTCGTAATGTCTGTGTCCTGCGAATATACTCCTTTGTATAATGTACGACACAAAGTCTCCTATCCGTAGTGTAGGTCTGGAGTTGGAAATTCTTGCCCACATTCCCTGGTCTGCTCTGCTTTAGCAGGTCCTGGATACTAATGTCCATCGAGCCTTTTCGAATCTTAATACCATCCAGTGACAGGAAATGTAGTGTCTGTAACCGCTGTGCAGTTACCAATGCCAACAACATGCTGAGTTTATGTGTCAAATCACTTAACGTTAGTTTATGGGCCGGGCCCCGTTTGCGAAGAAATTTCAACACCTTATGTACATCCCAGGTAAAACTGTAACGAGGCCTGGGTGGCCTTAAATTAAACACTCCTTTTAGATATCTACAGATCAAGGGGTGAGTTCCAACTGTGTAGTTGCAGTCATCCAAAATAAGAAATGAAGCGAGCGCACTCCGCGCTGTGTTGAGCACACTGTACCCAGCTTTCTCTTCATAATATAAAACATTGAAGAAATCAAGAAGAACTCCCACCTTTGTATGGGTCCAAACTATATGACGTGTATCACAAAACTTTGTCCACTTGTTCACATACACGTTGTACTGACGCTTTGTAGATTCTCTCCACGAGGCGCCCAAAATGTCCACTGTGTCTGCAGCTAGGCCTTGAGCGAAGAACCGTCTGCTCCAAGCCTACAACACAGAAGAGAAAGGTTTGTTAGAGGGTGGGGGTGCCCTGTAACAGGTTGGGTTAACAAAGATCGAGAGCTTGCAATGTGCATGGGTTCCTCCAGTAGCATATCATTAAGTACTGGAAACCACGCCTGAGTTGGCCAATTAGGCACTACCATAAGCCCCCTTGCATTATCCAACCTGATTTTTTGCAGACATTTAGCAATAAGGCTAAATGGTGGAAAGGCATAGAATTCTAATGACCCCCAGTCAAGCGTGAACGCATCTACTGCCCAGGCGTCAGGTTCAGGTAACCATGACACATAAGATGGGACCTGTGCATTGAGCCTGGATGCGAATAAATCTACCTCTGGGATGCCATACTTCTCCGTTAACGAATGAAAAACCTTCCTGTCCAGCATCCATTCAATATTGTCATTAAATTTCCTGGACATGTAATCCGCCTCCACATTTTTTGAACCTGCTAGATGAGAGGCTGTAATCCAAATGTTGCGTTCACAACACCAATGCCAGATTTGCACTGCCATTTCATTGCATGCTGGAGATTTAACACCCCCCATGTTATTCAAGTAGGCCACTGCTGTTGTATTGTCTAGCCTCAATAACACATGTGCATCGCGCAAGTCCGAGCAAAGTGCTTTCAGCCCAAAACCGGCTGCCAACGTCTCCAAGTAATTGATTTCATTCCTGCCTGCCCTTTCTAGCTCAAAACTATTCCATCGGCCCCCTGTATGAGTAGAGAGGTCAGTAGCCCCCCAACCTTGCCCGCTTGCATCGGTCCGAATTTCTCTAGTTATCTTTCTGCAGCATAGAGGGCGGTTTACAAGAGGTGAGTTTACGATCCACCACCTTAGCTCCCGTTTAGCCTTGTCTGACAGTGCCATCTGTCTGTCAAAGTGCCCTCTATTGAATTTTAATGCTGCTATTTTCTCAGTTTCCAAGTTCCGATAATGCAGGGGCCCATATTGTGAAGCCGGGAAAGTAGCAACCAATTTTCCAATTACCCTTGCTACTTCACGAATCGATGGCCTGCCTGTACTGAGCAGCTTAGTGCACACCTCTTTGATCTCATCACTCTTCCTACTTGGAAGCTTAGCTGTCATTTTGGTGGTATTGAGAGTAAACCCCAAAAAATCTATTTCTTGTGACGGTTCGAGGACCGACTTGTCTGGGTGGATTATAAACCCCAGTTCCGACAAAATTTCTGTGGTTGCTTGTACAGCCTGATGGGTATCGAATTTTGTTTTCCCTATGATGATAGTGTCATCTAGATAGGCAAGCACCACATGTCCAGCTAATCTCAGAGAGGCAAGCACTGGCTTTAATAACTTTGTGAAAAGTCTAGGTGCAGAGGACAAACCATTCGGGAGGGCTTTGAATTGCCATAATTGCCCATCCCAAACAAATCTGAGGTAAATTCTAGACTCAGGGTGAATAGGTACAGTGTAGTATGCGTCACGTAAATCTACTGAAGCCATGTAGTATCCTTCTGAAAGAAGGGACATAACAGAATGGATATTGTCCATTTTAAAATGTTGGTAACAAACGCTTTTGTTGAGCTCAGACAAATCGAGAATCAAGCGAATGCCCCCATTTCTCTTGGGTCTAGTGAAAATTTCTGACAAAAATTCACCTGCAACATGAGAGCACCGCTCGATAACCTTTTTCTTCTCTAGGTTAGAAATTTCTTCAGTAATTTTTTCTGACTCAGATGTATTGCGTTTGTAAGCATACAAGGGCTTTTCCCTACGAGGAGGGAACTTATCCGGTTCAAATTCAAGCTTGTAACCCTTGACTGCTTGCAGCAAATTTTGATCAGATGTGTATTTACACCAGTTCTGATAAAATGGCTTCAGACGACCACCGACAATACTACATGTACCTGTAGAAATAGAGCAATTTAGAATCGAGGTACTTACCTCTTTGTGTTTTGCTGTTGGCAGTGGGTCTACTTCCTTGGCCCCGGGCCTGGCCTCCGCGGCTGCGGCTGTTGCCTTGCATCTGCCCTGGCTGCTGTTGGCGTGAACGTGTGCGGTGGTTTCCCGCGCCACTGTCTCCGCCCTAAAAAAGGGCGGCCAGACGAACCCGATCTGGGGACTGAATTCCCGCTGTGATCCCGAGGGACCCAGCCCGCTTGCTTCAGTTGTGAAGGGCGTCTCGATGGATCTCCATACCTCTTGTATGGATGGAACGGAGGCTGTTGACCTTGTCGAGACCGCATCACGCCAGCGGTGGCCTTCCTCTGATCTTCTATGTCCTTGACTTGACGACCAAGATCATCCCCGAACAAGAACTTCGTGACCTTGTTGGTATGCTTTGTGAGATGCTGGAAATTGCTGTTAAGTTCAGGTTTTATCTGGTCTTTCCTGAGGCAATTCAGGGCAAAATTTGCGTCGCACAGAAGAGCTAGCACATCTTGCTGTGTGTCGGACATAAGTCCCGGGTCCAATGTGTGCGCAAACGCATTCAGACCCTTGGTCAGCGATCTCTGGATAGTTTGCAACCGTAGATCCTTACCTCTGGCGTAGGATGGGAGGTTTTCCCAGATTGAAGCGTTTACTTTAGGAACATCCAGAAGTTGGCAATTATCGGGGCAATGATACCTTTCAGCCGCCTCTGCCAAGGATTTTTCTTCCATTTTATTACTGGTCATGTATGCGATCGTCTCCGCGATGTCCTCATCAATGGACTCGCCAACCTCGGCGGCAACTGCAAATTTAGCAGCAATTTGGGGGACCTTGTCCTGCACCACTTTTGACGAGTTAGGCTTAGCCGCAGCATCATGGTCATGGGTGCTTACATCATCATCACGATCAAAATCCATGTATTGAGAGCCGTCATCGTCGACATCGGGCTTCCCAACGTCGTAATCGATGTTGTCGAATTCGTCCAGCTCCCTGGGCCTGGTCCTGGACCTAACCGGCCCCTCATCACTGATGAGGCTAATCCCACTTTGGGTAGAGCCACCAGACGCCGGGATGGCCTGCATGACCCGCTCAAACATGGTCTCAAGTTTGTCCAGTCTAGCAAAGACTGCCTCGGTCCGTGACCCGGATCTATGAGCTTTGTCACTGCTGGGCCCGGGAGCGGGCGCCTTATCACGGCCCTTGGCCTTCTTGGGCTTTGTGATCTTATCACAGCCCGTGGCGCCGGCGGCGGAGTCGTCTAGCTCCGTAGATATATCCATGGGCATCGCGGCCGTGTCGTGGATTTTCGATGAAACGGGGGAACTTTTCCCCATCGAAACGTCCATACCCCTTGGGTAAAAAGACACTAGAGGAGGTCTATGGATAATGATATATAAAATGTCCGGTAAATAAACCAGAAACTAACCGATGTGGTCGCTAATAAACGATTAAAATGCGCAAATATTTGTGCGTCACAAATACAAATGGCGACGAACGATAATGGTTGCGCACGGCACGAACGGGATCTCACATGGATTCTCGAAAACGAGAATTACGTTATAAAATCATGTTCATGCACATTATGCAACCTGTTTTGTTTGTATTGTGCTGATGTCGATTTTTAAATATTCCGATTTATGTGTGCATGTATATTTTATCATAACATGCTGGGATTTCTTGCTGATTGTCGTTGAAATTATATGTGGCAAAATGTGTTGATCGAAGTTAGGAACTGTGTAAAATGACACCACATACAAGTACATGACATACAGTATTGGTTGTGATTCATATGTTATGTTGCAATGTCGACAAGTTTCGTTTCGTTGGTGTTCTAACTTTGCCATTTTATTTGGTTTTGCAGGAAATCACGATATGCGTGTTATCTCTTTTAGACCGATCACTTTTTTCTCTTCTCCCTCTCAACCCATATTTCTCTCCTCCTCTATCTATCCACTATAACTCGTCCCTATCGCATTGACTCTCTCTCCCCTTTCGATCTTTCTCACCTGTTACGCCTGGATCTGTTCTCACTCTTGTATTTGTTTTGACACCTATTGCGCGTGTTTATGTTGTACGTTGTAAATACACGTGATGTGTTATGATAATACATGTACCACATTTTTTGTGGCCAGACATAGTTTCGCAAGAAAGGAACTATTGGTCGACTTTGTTTTTTATTATGTACTTGTTTAAACTTGATTTAACCATGATCTTTGATTGAATTGAGAACGCTGTTATTTTGCATCAGCTTATAGTCTGTATATGATTGTTTTCGTTTTACATTATTGTAATGTTATTATAATGAGTTATTGAAAATTGTTCATGAGCATTTGAATGTCCTCTTACTTTAATCATGTCGATGAGGGCATCGACTTATGAGGAGGGGGGATAATGTTACGAATTTTCATGATCGTATTTGCAAAGTATTGGACAATTATACCTGACCTGTAGTAAATGAATGTATAAATGTGTTTCGTCGTTGATTCATGTTTAGTCAGACCTCCACTATCTCGCTTCCCCTCTCTCTTTTTCCTTTGATTCCCATCCCTCAGTTTCTCGCCCTCCCGCGTGGGTCGTATTACTCTCGCTTATCGTCTTGTTTTGGAATCAGAACAAGTGGCCCTCTCTTTCCTACCAGATACCACTTTCCTTTCCTAAATGTTGACATTTTCTTGCTCATGCTCTGAATTCCAGAAATTCCCCCATTCCATAATATTTTAGTGTTTTATCTTATTCTTTGTTTTAGAAAGAATGCTATGTTTTATATGAAGTTGAAGTATGTGTAAAACTATGCAATGTTTCTTATGATCTCGAGATATTTGAAATGCCTTACATATTTGTTGAAGACTTCAATACTTTTCTGCTTTCTTGTAAAGTGTATAAATGCTCATGTTTTCGGAAATGCTAGGGAGTCCAGAGTTAGGATTTGTACCACGGAGTCTAGAGGTGAGTTGTACGATAGTTAGTTGTACAGGGGAGTTCGTTAGTTGTACCAGAGAGCTCGTAGTCAGTGTGGATTGGAGTTAGCTATATAGCCATGGGTTAGGTTGGAGTTACGTTTTTGAGCTAGTTCTGATCTGCGTTCTCCGCAGCCTACATTTATTAATCCCACATTCGTGTCAACCCCTATGTGGTATGTACTTGTGAATAAACTCAAGCAGTTATATAATTTCAGAACTTGAATCCTCATCCATTATTTTCTCCTTACGTTGGATTGTTTGAGGCACGCTACCGTGATTGATTGCGAACCTGTGTGATTGCTGAGTGGAATTACGTATTAATTTAAAGACACATAATACATCATCATTATCATCATCATCTTCATCCCAAACATTTGTCATCACCCGACATTTGTAACAGTATCTAATATGTATACTGCTATTATCCAATTATATCGATCCACCCACCTAGACTTGAATTTTCTTTCACACTACCTAAACCACCCCCCTGCCTGTGGTTTCCTCTGTAGTCCAAAATAATACTAATTAGTTGTTAAATTTTATCCGAATTTTAATTTCAATGGTCGCGCGAGTGGTGTGTGGCCTGTTTATAGGCGCAACAATTAGGGGGTTGGAAGGGGCCAGCGTGTATTTAGTTGAAGACCTCTCTTATCAGACGAAAAAACAACAACATGACAAAGCAAAACAGGCATTTTTGATCGGTAATTCTGGCCATCTCTCCTCTCCTTTTGTGTAAGGTTTATGTTTCGCCTCGATCTCAGAACGTTTACACCGCCCTAGCAATTTACTGCCCCACTTCTTCCGGTTGTATCAATTGCTCCTCCTTCGAACTTCTTTGCTCCAAAACTGAAAAGCAAATGCGATATTGCGTTCCCTCGGCGGATTTAACAATAATTAAGACGGACAACTGTTGAAATTAGCCCACCGCTCCTTTATATAAATTCTTTAATTACAGGTCAGTTTGCTCGGGTGTATACTTGCGCCTTAATTGTTCCCTGCATACGTTACTTACTAATTATCGTCTTGATATTTTTGTCATCTCATGACGAGAATCCAAACTGCTCTTGACACCGTGAAAAGGTAAGATAAACACTGCCGGAGAAAAAATTGTGCTAAGTGTCATCGAGACAATTACGATATCCATTTTGAGTAATTTGAACTCAAAAGTGGACACCGTAGATAACAATGATTAACCGACATAATGAACATGTTATAGGTGTTGTCGTTATGTGCAGTTTTTGTAGTTATTTACAATGTTGAAGACTAACATTCACCGCTTAAACCCTTGACACATATCACCGGATATTGTTAACGGATGCCCGACGGAGAGCAACATTTCCAGTCCGTTCGTCTCCGTTCGTATGCGTTTCATGCCCGTTTCTTGTTCGGCGAATGCGTTCCTTGTCAGGCGATGTCCGTTGTTTTATCCTGGCGGAGATTTTAGAGCGTGCATCAATGGAGACAACTTTCACCACCGGATAATTTGACTTTGCAAATTTTTCCATCCGTCGGGCATCCGTTTACGCAATCCGATGATATGTGACAACACCCGTATGAATGGTATAATAATTATGGTAACCACCGAAGTTGCTTTAATCTGCATATCAAATGACTACCATTCCTGAACCCTTTCAATCCGAATGGACTATGTCAGTGCATCTTCAAGAATACTCCCAAACTCTGGCAAAGCGAAACTGGGGAAGACGCTAGAAGACGAGATTAATGGGTTATATATCCATCAGAGCAACTATCAGCAGGATCCAACCCACCCTGGGTGACTTGGCACAACCTGTGTAAACTTCGGACAGTGATGTTAATAAAAACAAAGACCTTCATGCCAAGGGCGTCGATTTCTTCTCATGGTTGGGGGGGATGATCAGGGGGTTTGACCCAATGACGATGCGGAGCATCGTCCACGAGCCGCGTAGCGGCGAGGCGATTTTTTTTGGGGCTATTTTGCTAAGGGGGGGGGGGGGGGGGTTTGACCCAATGACGATACGGATACTGTGTGGGTCTGGACACAATGATGGCGTTTTTCTATGCACATCACACTTTCACTTGGCAGCCCAAGGGGGGGGGGGGGGGGGGGTTAAACCCATGATGGCGTTTGTCTATGCACATCACATTTTCACTTGGCAGCCCAAGGGGGGGAGGTTTAAACCCCCTAAACCCCCCCCCCCCTCCCCCCGTAGATCCGCGCCTGGGGGGGGGGGGGTGGGTGTGGGAGGGGCGTGTCCCCCCTCCCACGGTAGGAAGCTTTTGCATTTTGGGGCTTGAAATTGTGCAATCTGGAGCATACCTAAGGCATCAATTTCACGTTTTATAAACTTGTTTCTGAGTTACCGTGTTATAGATAAACACGTACAATTAATGAAATCAAGTTTGCAGAAAACCAAAGGGCGGATCGCACTTCTTTTGCTTATGGAGGAATGAGTAAGGACTTTCTAACAAAAGACATACGATAGTAGCCTCTTCCACAATTACATGCGCCAGTATACTTTTTTTTTTTTTTTTTTACCCTCCCAAATATTGGGGGGGGGGATGATAATACAGGCCATCCCCCCTACCTTAAATATTGGGGGGGATATATCCCCCCCATCCCCCCCGTGATCGACGCCCCTGCTTCATGCTAAACTGTGGGTATATCGAAAGCACGGAAGATTGTAAGTGTGTAAACAAAGGCCCTCATCATACCATGGACCATTATGCTTTGTTTATGATCTGGTACATGAACCATATAGGCTGAGTGCCCGTGTGCACCGGCCAATCGGCGTGTTCCGTTGTTGACCTATCAGGAACGCAATCGCTCATGCGAGATTGTGATGTTGGGAGCCACGGTAGAGCATAAAAAGCCGAGTGTCTACATTCGATATTATCATTTGACAAAGTATTGCAGTAGCATACGAAACGTCATGATCGTTTAGATTCCTAGTTTGACCATACATTGCGAGACAAACTAATATCATTAGCGATATTATTTCCGATACATAGGCTTAGTTGTGATCTGGTACATGGACCACAGACCATGGACCATATGCTTAGGTGTGATCTGATACATAGACATCAGACCTTGGACTATCTGCTTAGTTGTGATCTGGTGCATGGACCTCAGATCACGGACCAATTCAACTAATGAAGTGATCTAGTATACGGACCTCATGTCATGGATCATCTGCTTAGTTGTGATCTGGTACATGGACCTCAGACCATGGACCATAATGCTTAGTTGTGATCTGGTACATGGACCTCAGACCCTAGATCATCTCCCTAGTTGTGTAATGTCATCTGCCTAGATAGCATGGGGCCTGTTTCATGACAGGCTCTTAGTTAAGACCATCTTAACTGTCACGTGACTGTGACTGATCTACGGACACACGGATGGCGTTTGTTCCGATCGCAAAGGACAAGGTTGGAGGTATAAACGCAAATACGCTTTCATGCAACACGTCTTGCCGTAAATGTCAAAAATATACTAAGGTTTTGTACGAACATAGTTAAGATCATTTCATTAAACACTTCCCGGTATTAGACAAAACAGAGTACCGACGTAGTATTAGACGTCACATGTTTTCTTACACTGTTTCTACCACTCATTAGTACTCATCCGTACGTGCTCACATACTTCTACATATTATATACGTCATTCCCTAATAAAAGAACATCGATATTGAGCTTTAGTATAAACTCCTACGCTACCATGACTATACTGGACGTGGATATTTACTACACGTGCTACATATTATATTTATTCATGGTATTTATTTTGAACACGTATGGCAGCACGTGTATTGCACGTGCTAAATATAAAATTTGTAATTCATATAAACGCGAACAATAATTGTGAAATTTGTACATTACATGATACATCATTGTAAAAATTACATACAAAATTAAAAAAAGTAAACATTTTAAAATATGATTTAAATATCACAACGATCCGCCTGCCAGCGAGTTCAGGTGGGTCACGTGACTGCCGCGGTCTTACTGCAGTGCCGCCATGAGACAGTCTGTCTGGTTGCGGGGGATTGGAGATTCTCAGGAAAAGACAGACATACATAATTCCCTCAAGGTGGTCTCTTCTTATGGGTCTATTGTTTGAACCCTCTGAGATCGAGGCCGATTCGATGAAGTAGCTTCATTGAAGTGGCTTTCCGCTGATATAAGAAGACTGTTTGTGTATACACATGTTATTTTGTGATGTAGAAAGATAGTGACATGAGATTGGTGCCTTAAACCCTATGGTGTTAGTTTTCACCGGGAAAGAAACAAAGAAAAAGGTCTTAACAATTTTAGAGGGGGAGTGGGGGCAATTGCTTCTCACCCCCAAACACACATACACACACAGGGGCGTCGATCCTGGGGGGGCAAGGGGGGCGGTCGCCCCCCAATGAAAATATTGGGGGGGGGGGGGGCGAACATATCATTTCGCCCCCCCAATAATTCCGAAAATGAGGAAGAAAAAAATCAAGTGATATAATGCCAAAGAGGGGAAAGACACATTTATCAATAATTAATCTTCAAAATAGCCGTTTTCTAGTTTGAAAAGGACTGTAAATCTCTTTTTCGCCGCGCGCTTCGCGCGCATACAGTTTCTCATATTGCAAGTTTCATTTTTGTTGCGGGAACTCACATTTCGAAATGTGTTGGGCAGTGTAATTTCTCAAACGCACACCTCAAACGAAGTTAATTAAACCCTCATCTATAGATAAAAAATCATAATAAAATAATCTGAAATATATCTTTCAGTCAATTCGGTCCATATGCGCTGAACGCAAATCATATTGGAATAATTATCATGTCCCCCCACATTTGAAAGTGGTGAAGATTGTCCCCCTCCCTTTGTCATTATGTATGTTCCATACTTATGTACTTCATAATACGCACAATTTCTGTCTCGGGTGTGCACCAAATCGAACAATTTCACGCCCAAAAATACAAAAGCTCCCTACTGTGGGAGGGGGACACCCCCTCCCACACCCTCCCCGCTCGGTCGCTTCGCTTCCTCGCAATGTCTCCCCTCCAGTTTTGAGAAGTTGTTGACGCCCTTGCTTAGTTTCATGGGAGCCCAATGCCCTATACTATAATATCGATGGCTCTATAGTATACAGGATCACGTGGATCCATCTCATACAAGGCTTAATCTTTCCCTCGCGATGCCCTTTAAAAATACGTTACGAGTATAGGTTTACTATTTTATACAATTTTAACACCCATGATAGGAGTTGCAAATGTCTGAAATCTAAAAGCTTCCGGGGGCTCCGCCCCCTGGACCCCCATTACTGTCCCCAAAATAATGTGGGTGCCCCCCAAAATCAGGTCTTCGAGCCATCAAGACACTTTCAATGAGCGCATATTAAAACTTCCGGGCATGCCAATGTGGGGCTTTTAGCTCTCTCAGTGGTCACTCTGGAAAAATTTTCAAATTTCGCCCCCCAATATCAAAAACGGATCGACGCCCCTGTACACGCACACTGACACACACATGCACATGCATACAGACAGACAGACACACACACGCACACACACACACACGCAAACAAATAAGCACACACACACACACACACACACACACACACATACATACACAAACTCGCCATACAAACAATATACTAACCACTTTGGTGCACTGTTCAGCTACGTTTGTTGTCTGTCTGCTCTGTCCTCGCTTTGATACCTAAACAAGAATACAAAAACGCTCACTTCCGGCGCCTATATAGGAAGAGGTAGGACCGATCGTCATGGTTGGTTCATGCGGGCAGCGCAATGTAGCCAAAATATGACAAGCCGCCTCTCAAACAATCAAGAGTCCTTTGCATAAACTGTAAACAAATAGTTTCATTCCCTCACTGACTGAAGGGCCAATCAATACCCACATTTTTGTGGTTAGGTGCTCTTTAATAAAAAGGAAAACAGAAAAAAGAGTCACACCATCTTTTAAGCGTTTTTAATTTCTTCTTTGTTTGCTTTATTTTATTCATGTTTTTTTGTTTTTTTAGCACGTCCATAGGGGAAACATTAACTTAATATTCCACTACTTAGTAAATTACCATGCGATACGAAGAAAAACTAAACTAAAGTCGAACTAAAAAAGAAAACATGTACGACATTGGACGTCAATGTTACATGAATAAGAACATTTACTGGGTACTTGGTAGCTTCAGTTTCTTGTCGAAGGCAACACATAATTCGGAAGGGCGAGTCTTTTTTACAATTAGAGAAAACCTCACCAATTACAATTTCAGAAAGAACCGATACTCAAGTATAATCATCTTTAAAGTTATCCATGAACCTTAAATCGTCAAATACATCGAAAATCACACATCATGCAAAGGAATATTACAATGATATTGTTAGAATTATGATTGGAGTTTCAAATATCACTTTCGGAAAACCTTATGATGTAAAGGACAATGAAACCCAAATAAACTGCTGCCTTCGTAGATTCTAAGATATAAGGAGGAATAATCTTTGAAAGTAATAGAAAATCGGGCCAGAAACAAGACAATTATGGCTCTTTGAAAAAGTCAATTTATTTATATGCGGGACTCACTACTGCAATAACTTCATAGTCCATTCCAGAAAAGTTCAGAAAAATTGGCTTCCATATAAAAAATGATAAAAAAAAAAAACTCGTCACCATACTAGCGTAAGTAGTTATGGGTCTACTTATGAAGACTACGCCTATTGTATATGACGTACGTGTCTTCGTGGCTCTATTGTCTCCAAACGTACGCGTGTATAGAGTTGGCGCACTCGCAGATAATTTGCGCATACGGGTCCATGAGGCCCTAATGGTTCCGTAAGTGCTGGTAATTAGTTGTATTGTTAATGAATTTCACAACCCTTTGCAAAGTGTTGTATATCTATTTAATATCAAACACTGATACCAAAACATATACTACGACTGTGTTGACATTTGCGTGGTTGATTGATTGATTGATTTGTATTGTCCGATATAAAAAATACAACAAATATAAATACAAATTTAAATAACGGCTGGATGGCCTATTTTCAGGTGTGCCAACATAACACATCTAGGTCTTCCTCGGGGTCCAAAATTAAGTTACATAAAAACCAAATTATGAAAATAAAAGACACTTAAGGAATTACCTTGTAAGAAAACACAATGAAATAGTAAAATAACCTAAACTACTACAAGTAAACCTTAGAGATAGCATACAGATACGAGTTGTAACAAATACCTAACACATCAAAGGATACAAAGACAAAGAGAAACTTCCTTTATTTGATGTTCCCTCGGAAAAGGCGACGTGTTTACCATGTGTATGCGTATTATCGATGGGGGCTATACTACTTATTAAAAGTATAATCAAATTCAAAGATTGCCGTTGTCTCCGTCTCAGCCTTCTTACCCACACATCTGTCAATCTTTATGAAGAGCTTAATCACAATAGGCTCTAAATCCACTTTCTATAATAAAACAAAAATTGAGTTAACGATTCAACATTAATACACTATAGTTACCTAGCTATCTAGAATTTAAAATTTTAAGACAAATTACGCAATACAAATCGAAATAGGGAACGTTCTATTTTCACATTCCCATAAACATGTGAACAAAGCTGGACAAAGAAACCTGCTTTTCTCCAATGTTGAAAAGGTGGATTTAGCGCCTTTTGGAACTACGCTCTCCTAATATGTACTTTACCTGGTGGCCATTTCCCATTATGATAATCTTCTTATTGGCGCGTCCGTCATTCCATGAATCATTTGTGTCCACGAGGAATACAAGACTAACGTTTAATCAAATATGAAACAATAAATAGTAAGGGGGGGGGGGGGGGGTGTATAGAGCAATACAACACAAACCTCGGGCGATGTTGACATTTATACGTGAAGGATATTTTAATACGCCGTCCTTGGTAATATTCGTGGACGTTAGGGCATATTTTTTTGCAGGGGGCTATGGTCTATACAAAACTGTTGCGCCAATATGATCTCTCCTGATTCTCACCTAACAAGCAACAAAAACAAATTATCTTTTTGAATGTTTAGTCCGAAAATTACATAGTTTTGTTCGTATTCGACACAATTTTGCCCACAAATGACGTTCACTGACATTGCCCGAAAAAGACATGATTTTTGCCTGAATGTGTCCATGAGTTTGGCCGATTAGTACATAAGTTTTCCCCGAATATGACATGAGTTTGCCCGAATATGCCATGGAATTGCACGTATTTTAAGTACACCGAATAAATCAGTCTATGTTCCGAGGGTTGTCCCACAGAGACTGCGTCTGGTTTCACTATAACCCACTACACATAACCCTTGACATGGGGTGGATAGTATGACGTCGTATATTTAAAAAGGAACCCCAAAACGAATTGGTTATTTCTGACTAGTGTTTAAAGTACATTTTCCGGGGCTGCAGCCATAGAATTATGAATAAACAAACCAACCACTCGTTTGTAACTAGAAGGCCCACTTATCGCGCGCAAGTCACGTGCCACATAGACTTTGTACCATAGAAGTAATAAATGTACATGGGCAAGATGGCGGAGTGATGCGATTTTTGAAGCCTCCGATGACTGCTTCTCTACGTCATCGCGTACTAACTTAGAGGGACCGTAGAATTATGAATAAACAAACCAACCACTTGTTTAAAACTAGAAGGCCCACTTATCGCGCGCAAGTCACGTGCCACATATACTTTGTACATGGGCAAGATGGCGGAGTGACGCGATTTTTGAAGCCTCCGATGACTGCTTCTCTACGTCATCGCGTACTAACCTAGAAATGAACTGCTATGACATAGAAGTATGAATAAACAAACCAACCCGTTTATAACTAGAAGGCTCACTTAACGCGCGCAAGTCACGTGTCCCATATACTTTGTACATGGGCAACATGGCGGAGTGAACCGATTTGTGAAGCTCCCGTAGCCTACTTCTCTACGTCATCGCGTAGTGACCTAGAAATACTTGACCAATCATCATGCTATGCAGTGCGTAGACTATCGCGCCTATTTTCCTGCGCACTGTCCTAGATTTAATCACGCTTATGAGAACAATGGGAGCCATTGTGACGTATGCATATGAACTTGTTTTATTGACCTCGATCCCGTGACGACGCGATTGAACTGCTCTGCGATTGGTTAAGGGGAGGCATCATAATCATCACTGCCGTCCTACCGCAGGATCCCGCTTGGAACGGTTTTGCGCGCAGTTGTAAATTGCGCGCACTCGTTCCAAGCGGGAGGCCGTGGCGTCCCGCTAAGCTGGTGCGCGCTATAAAATGCATGTTTTGTTCTCGCACGCGAAGACGCATCGTTCCCTTGCGGTCATAACGCATTCCAGGAGAGCGCGTCGCGCACATCGTTCACGCGCTGGTCAACTGCGGGATCCCGCTGCCTCCCACTATATATAATTATGACGCCTACCCTAACTGCAGTTCCCAAGTAGCCCATAATGCAACCAGTTGTAGGCTCTTCCGGTGAGCAAAAATCGCTGCACTCTGGCAGCAGTGACACCCCCCTGTGCTATGAAATGAAATGAAATGAAATGAAATGAAATGAAATGAAATGAAATGAAATGAAATGAAATGAAATTTATTAATATCCTTTCACCCTTAACAAGGGTATTGAGGATAACAATATAAGAAATGTATCATTGAATAATGTCACATGGTTATATACAATATGTACAAAGTATAATCATATAATATTTACAAAGTATAATGAAAACATCTAATATTTACAAAGTAATGTTCTCTAATTGTAAGTTTGTTATAAATTTATATGCAGGTGATGTAGTAATCAATAAATTAATTAAAGGCACTAAATTAATTAGTTAAAAATTATTTCAGTTTCAGATTTATCACTGTGAAAATCTAAAATTTTAGATTTTACACTTAATGTTTGATTTTCAATATTGAAATACAAGCAGTGATAATTCTTTGTCGTATGTACAATAATATACAAAAATATGAAGTGCGTAGACTATCGCGCCTATTTTCATGCGCACTGTCCTAGATTTTATCACGCGTATGAGAACAATGGAATCCATGGTGACGTATGCATGCGAACTTGTTTTATTGACCCCGATCTGGTGGCGACGCGTATGAACTGCTCTGTGATTGGTTTATGTAGTTCCCAAGTAGCCCACAATGCAACATAGAGAAATAGTGGTTCCTGTGTCCAAAAATCGCGGTCACACTAGCCGCATTCAGACGATAAAAGCAAATCTCGTGGTTATCTTGTGGTTATCTTGTGGTTTGCAATTCTTAAGAATATCTTGTGGTTTGCGCTCGTTTGAACACGCAAAACTCGTGGTTATCTTGTGGTTTCCAAACCACGAGATTGCGCACACTGCAAAAAATGCGCAATCTCGTGGTTATCTTGTGGTTATCTTGTGGTTTGCAAACCACAAGATAACCACAAGATACTTGTAAGATTTTGCGCAGAATGAGCGCGCGATAAGCGCGCGACTGCGCGCAGTCTACTTTTGTTACCGTCTGAACACAATCAGCTTCGAGACTCGTGGTTTGGGTTGACCTCATGACCGAGATATGCTTCCGGTGTGAAAACAAGTCAAGTGAGCGCGCGTGACCTCAAATGAGAAAGGCGCGCATGCTACTTCCGGTTTTAATTCTTAAGAATTGCAACTCTCGAGAATTGGCATCGTTTGAACACACATTTTGAAGTTCTTAAGAATTGCAATTCTTAAGAATTGCAATTCTTAAGAACTTGGCTTTCATCGTCTGAATACGGCTACTGGCAGAGTGACACCCCCCTGGTTTGGAAACCACAAGATAACCACGAGATTGCGCATATTTTGCAGTGCGCGCAATCTTGTGGTTTGGAAACCACAAGATAACCACGAGTTTTGCGTGTTCAAACGAGCTTTAACCACAATATATCCACAAGATAACCACAAGATTGGCTATTGCCCTTTTTTGTCTACACGGTAAGATCTTTAAATTTAAAAAATATGTTTCTCACAGCTATGATTTCAATTGTAAAATCGCTATCGACTATAATTTTTAAATATTTTTCTTATCATGAGGACAATATTAATTCTACATAAAGACATAGCCCTAAAGGTTACTAAGGTCGACACTAAGCTGTTGTTCAATCTTCATACTAGCCTGAATTTGCCGCGCTTTAGTAAGTACAGTTTAAAGGGTACCACCACCCAAAAATAATATTCTTATTAAAGAAAGGTAACATCTTTAGTATTCCATTCCATCAACAAGTTCACAAAAATATGTTTCCAGAAAGAAAAAAGCATGCGTTCATGCGGTCTGAATTACGCAGACTGCTATGTGTGCGGTGAATTGCAATGCGTGCAGAGCGAACGAATCGCCCGGGAATCTATTGTTTACAAACGTGCGTGTGAATAGCTGCATTGGCGCACTCGCAAATGGTTGGCCCGTATGGAACCAGTAAATAGCAGTGGTTCCGTAAGTGGTGGAAATTAATTGCTTTGTTTATGAATTACACAACCCTTTGCAAAATGTTGGGTATCTATTTGATATCACAAAACGGTACCAAAACATATAATAATGTGTTGTTCTTTGCCTGGTGGTCCCCTTTAATCCTTATTTTCTTAAAAATTCTTACTAAAGAACGGTTCCAAAAAAGCTATCGACTATAATTTTTAAATATTTTTGTATCAATAAAAATGACATAAATGAAGTGATATTCTAAATTCCCTATGGTTACTAAGGTCCCGCTTAAGCTCGATTTGAATCTCCATATTGCCTGAAGGGACATCGCTGCGCGACCGCCAGTGATCTGTCTTGTAATTCTATAGTCTTTGCTATCGCACTTATTTTCCTGCGCACTGTCCTAGATTATATCACGCTTATGAGAACAATGGGATCCATGGTAACGTATGCATATGAACTTGTTTTCATGACCTCGATCCGGTGACGACGCTATGAACAGCTCTGTGATTGGTGCATGTAGTTCCCAAGTAGCCCACAATGCAACGTAGAGAAGCAGTCGTTCCGGTCTTCAAAAATCGCGGTCATTGTGGCAAAGTTACACCCCCTGAGAGTTGTTCAATGTTCAATGTTCAATGTTCAATGTTCAGAGAGACTTGACCAATCATTATCATGTGAAGCGCGTAGACTATCGCGCTTATTTTCCTGCGCACTGTCCTAGATTTATAAACGGGTTGGTTTGTTTATTCATACTTCTATGAGATTTCCAAAGACTATAGAATTAAGCGTCTTTGATTTGATCATGCTTATGAGAACAATGGGATCCATGGTAACGTATGCATATTAACTTGTTTTCTTGACCTCGATCCGGTGACGACGCTATGAACTGCTCTGTGATTGGTTCATGTAGTTCCCAAAGTAACCCACAATGCAATTCTGATGACGTAGAGAAGCAGTCGTTCCGGTCTACAAAAATAGCGGTCATTGTGGCAGAGTGACACCCCCTGGCTGCAGCCCCCTTAGCACCCCCCCCCCCCCCCAAGCTACCCTCCCACGTGCATCTATACGCAGATGTTGATAATTAAAATACGATTTGGGGAAAATGATATATTCAATTATTCACAGTTTACTCCATCTTTAAACCTTGTACGGTACCATTGTCGGAGGACAAATTAACAACACTGGTTATTTTCGTGATAAAATATCAGTTGTTATTTGTTAAATTTATAGAGGTAGTTCAGTTTCGGTAAAGAGGGCGCTGCACGAAATCATTTTTTTTTGTGAGGTAATGAAAACTGAGTGTAAAATTTGAAAGAGCATACAATTTTAATGGTAGAATAAACTTTATTTGATCAAAATCGGTTCAGAAACGGCTGAAGTATCAATAAATATATCCCATCGGAATTTTTTTATATAGTTTTTTAAATAGTTGTTGATGATCTGTCTATCTAATCATTATTTCAACAAAACATCACATGCATAATTTTGTATCAAAAATGGTTGAAACCAATGCTTTGTGTAGAGAGCGCCCTCTTGTGTTTTAATGGCACTTTTTGAATGATAACAGGCTTTTTACTTAGTCGTTTGTAATTGTATATACATTTCGAGCATGGTGGAGTTATAACTATTAGTTTGTAGTGTTATTGTGCAGGTTTTGGTTACTAAAGCTCAGCCTTACCAACACTGTACTACCCCTTTAAACTTTTGGCTTAGACGGTGGGCGCTTCAAACAATTATTAATTTGTGAGGTAATGGAAAACTAACTGTTTCATTTGGAAAATGTTGTGCACAACAAAAATATATAAACATACATGCATAAATATAATACAACGCAAAATAAAAATGTATAAATGTATTTGGCAAGATAAACAAAAAATGGTAGCCTATACAATTTAATTACTGTAGTATATGTATATCCTCTTTTAATTTTGATTTTAATCTAAACATAAATTAAAATTAAAATGTCTAAAAAGATACATTAATTTGCTTACGATCGGATGGGCTGCTATTTTACATACACTCACAAACAACATCCGGGAAAGTAGCAATACGCTCGTATCACTTTAATGCTCAATAATTACAACACGTAATTCTGTCTGTAAAAATGCTTTACAGTATAATGTCTTCATGTTCCTATGTAGAGTACTGTTATACGACACAAGTTCACTGGCTTATGACAAAATTTGCGAAACCTTTTGTAATTAAGACCATCGCTGACCAATAGATGACCACTTCGACTATCATTAAACTACATCTCAAGGGAATAATAATAAACAGGTGACGTCACAGATGCCCGTGTAGCAAGGATGGTTAAGTATGGGCGGCGGTCAGTTTTAATCAAGCACTATGGCTTCATAGGAGAACCTCACCCTATTTTTAAAAATAACAATGACCGTAATAGAGTGGTGAAGTGTGACGTCATAAATGATGTCATAAACTTTTTTTTTTTAATTTTCAAATTTGGACTTCATTTTCAGAAAGAGCATAACAAATAATGTCCAAATACCGAAAATCAAAGGAATAGGTTACGTATTGGCCGAGATATGCCCATCCGAATGATTTTTTTGTCAATGGGCAATCAGTGTTATAGTGCACTGGTTCCTAAATTTAGGAACCAGTGCATTATAACGCTGATTGCCCATTGAAGTAAAATTCATTTGGATGGGCATATCTCAGCCAATACGTAACCTGTTCCTTTGATTTTCGGTATTTGGACATTATTTGTTATGCTCTTTCTAAAAATGAAGTCCAAATTTGAAAATTCCAAAAAAGTGTTTTTATGACGTCATGGCTTCTGTACTCTATAGGGATCTCGAATATCAATATCCTGGGCATAAATGCTAATAAGGTTATATTATAACGTATCTGCCATTTAGATATTAACAATAATCCGGGTGATCATGAGCTACGCTTTTACAAATGCGAAACTATTAAATCTAGTCTCGATGTGCAGTTAAGTATTGTTTGTGTGTGTATCATATTCATGTACGATGAAACTTGTCTGTTAAAACAAAAATATACAACCAACAAGCCAAAACATCAATCAATCAATCAATCAATCAATCAATCAATCAATCAATCAATCAATCAATCAATCAATCAATCAATCAATCAATCAATCAATCAATCAACCAACCAACAATCAAACAACGAACCATCCAACAGTCCAGCCAACCAACCAACAAACTAACCAACTGACCGACTATTTCGTCATTGTGACAAGCGAAACCAATATGTAACAGTTATAGACAAAGATTGTAAATGTCAAGTTACATATTGAAAGTTACTTCACGTGATATTGAAAGCACATTAGATCTTATTTATTTGTTGTCGTACTTCGTGCAACTTGCACGTGTATTTTAAAGAACGGTCAGGCTAGTAACTCACACTGTTGTTTTTGTCGGTTGTCATGAACATTGAGCAATTGGGAGCCAATTTGACATTTTTATTTGAGGAATATGAATATCCATGTCATTCATAAATCAGTTTTACGGCGGTAAGCGGTATCCACGATTGCCACTTAAGTGCCTGTTACAAGCGTGCGGAAGCAAAGAAAATGTATACTGAATCGGACAGAAATAGCAAGTTACAATTGCGAGTAATCCGTGAGATTACTTACAGCGAATGATGACAATCTACCCCACTGGGTAGCCCTCACAGTGAAGCGATGGGAGATTCCCTCTCTTCTTCTGAACTATGAAACGTTTGCCGGTGTAATACAAACAAATATCCCCTGTGAAAATCATGCTCAGTCCACCATGGGCGCAGGAGCACATTTTCTCGGGGAGGGGTGGGGGGGGGGGGGGGGGGAGTAGGGGCTGAGGTCTTTTGCCCGAATAATTATCCTTCCAACTTGTCACCTAAAGAGCAACAATACAGGTTTTCGCCTCTTTGCGGGACTGTTTGATGCCCGAAAATTAGGTTTTCTGATGGTTAAGTCTGTAATAACATTATTTTGCCCGAATACGGGAAGGTTTTGCCCAAAAATGACGTTGTATTACTCTATGTACAATGACATGAGTTTGCACGAACGTAACATCTCGAAAGCTCTCGACGGAACTACATTTTGCCATTTTTTTCGTGATTTCTTTGTAGATCGACGCGCATACGCATTTGTGACTGAGCAAGATTTCCACAGTTGGCACAAGCGACACTAATACACATTTGATTACAGCTGGCATACTATAGAATCTTTCTATTTTTCCTATAACAGTATATACAGGATGTAACGCGGAGAACTTCCTAGACATATCGATGCAAACTTATTCCTTGAGAATGTCTATACTTAGGCCGGCAAGCCCCCCCCCCCCCCCCCCCCCCATGTACCCGAGAAAAATGGCGGCTACAAGGTCTACGCGCAACTTGAACATTCAGACAAAGAAGTACACAGTGTCATGTACGTGGAAATAAAAGGACACCTGGTTGGGAAACCTTTATCTGTGAACTTATATAAATGTCCAGTTGGATTATTGATTTAAATTTGAGTTCTTGAATTCAGATAGGATCAATACGTTCGAGCAACAGCAAACTGTACATACAGCTGTGCCCATTACTTTATACTATTATTTGTAATGCTATGAAGCTGCGTTAAAGCAACGTGAAATAACATATCTCTATCAAAGTCGACGTCGTGAAAACAAAATATGCTAGGATATAACCAATTGTACTCGCTATCATAATATGACAATATTATTGAGACGATCGTTTTTTTTCTTTGAAAACAATTCATGAGCTGACTTTTTTCTTCTTTTTTCCCCTATCAGTTTGAGAAATGTTGGGGCTGCAGAAGCTGCTTAACCTCACACCACTTTCTTTACCCCGCAAGCGTTGTGAAAGACACTGATACTGGGGAGAAAATTAATTCATATTTGGGCAAGTTATTACATTTTGGCCAGAATAAATTTACCCTGGTCTAAATCAGCACAAGTTTGGGAAAACCTAGCTAACTAGTCAGGTATAAATAAAACTATGTTTTTAAGACAAGAGGACTGTTGTTGTATTTTATTCGGGCTAGAAACAGCAGTGACTCTTTAAAATGCCTATGGAACTTGTTTTATTGGTTGGAAATCAGAGCAGACGTTTCTCAATAGCGAGTAGTCAAGTTGAATTGATCTTATATCAATCTTCAAACCTTGTATTGAAGGAAACATCCCCCCCCTACCTGTGCTAAAGCATAGCCTCCATCGAAACCGTTCTAAAAGTTCTAAAAGGCGCTAAATCCACTTTGTTCAACTTTGGAGATAAACGATTGTCTAACTGTATGTATACACATGCCTATGGGAATATGAAAAATAAAACGTTCGATATTTTGATTTTGATTGTGTAATTTTTCCTCAAATTTTGATTTCTAATATCGTTATCGTATTTCTTATGGAAAGTGGATTTAGCGCCTTTTAGAACTAAGGTCTACAAAATACTGACACAAAACGTCCACTAGGAAATTTAGAGGCATTGTCGCTGTGAATGACATCACCTTCAATGCCTTTATGATTGTTCATAACATTATTTAGCTTGATGTCACAGAGAAAGGTTTATGATGGTTGTTCTTTATTTATCCATGTTAGATCGATATGGTTAACGAATATGTCATTGGTGTGGCTACGGGAGGAGGGCAATGGGGCACGTGTCTTTACTTAATCCATCCACTTCAAACCTACCACCAATACTTTTCCAAAACACTATAATATTGTAACTTAGGGAGGAACGCCGTCGTAGGGTTTTCTATAGCTCAGTCGGTAGAGCACCGGTCTAGCAATCCGGAGGTCTCGGGTTCGAATCCCGTTGGAATCCCATTTTTCTTTGCTCACTTTTAATCACAATATATTCTTGGTCAGTTTCCCTATATGTTTGAATTAGGGAGGAAATGATTAATGATTTAAACAATAATGAAATACTTAGAGTGTGCCCCGCTCCACCCTGCGTGTCCCCACCCGTACCAATTATGCAAACCGAGTTGTCTATGGTAGATGTGTAACAACTTTTCACAATCCACGGATTGCGTGATACACGTTGTTGATTTGATTTGATTTAATCCATATTTCACACAACAATACATTGCATTATTTCTATCTACTCTTCCGATGTGTACATATTTATGAAACCCACCTTTATGTAAAACAACTATTCTCAAACCACGGAATGCGTGATTTTATAACCGTTATTGATTTATTTTGATTTGATTTGATTTAAATTTGCTTTCCATGTTTCACAACAATGTCTGATTTACTTCTATGTACTCTGTGGGTTTGTAGAAAAATGGGCATCACGTATCAACTCATTGTATAGGTGTATAGACCAATACAGGGTTACGCTCATAAAGGGATCTAGCGGTAACTTTGTTGACATGTGCAAAAAGTGATGAATTCTTGATAAGATGTGTATTTTGTTCACTAGGTAATGTGTGAACATTTCCTGTTAAAATCGATGTTATATGGCCGAGTAGTGAGCTAAAATGCAAAGTGATATTCGCTTACTCATTGCGCTGACTTTGCACACAGTTATAACTTTCCAGTGGATAATTAAACATTCGGACACTTTAATCGTAGATATCTTTTGAACGAACGAGAAATTCCAAAAACAAAAACCTGTTCCATGGCTTGTAATATTAATACAACAAGGTATGAGAGAGCTGTACAAAGTTCTGATTAAGTTTTGTGGATTTCGACAAATTTACTAAATCCCATTATTGTTTATTCTAAAATAATTGGACCAACTTGAATGTGTTGTTTTTGCAATTTACGTAATTCATAATACTGCCACTAATAACATTTGATTTACATAGGATATCCGCTAACAATCTACATAACTATTATATAAAAGAACAAAAAGCAGTCGAAAAAAAGTGCGTTGTGTATTTGGTCCTTATTCTTATTAGGAAGGGGGAATCAATTTTCGTGGACAAATTTACCAAAATAATTGAAACAACCGGATTTCTCGTAATTGTGTTTGTTTAACTCCCAATATTACCATTTAAACAAAAAACATTAGTTTCCGCTATATTAAATGTACACCAGAATGAAGAAAAAAAAAGAAACAGATAATAAAGTGCGTTCTTTTGTAGTCCGGTCATTATTCTTATTGTAAAGGGTGAATCAATTTTCGTGGAAAAATTATTCGACCAACTGGATATCATGTATTTTGCAATTTACGTATTAAACTCCTAACTATACCAAATTCGTTGACATATTAGAAGTCCGCTATTAACGTACACCATAATTATGTATAATAAAAAGAAAAGTCGAAGAAAGTGCGTTCTTTTGTAATTCGGTCATTATTCTGTTTGAGAAGGGATAATTAATTTTCGTGGAAACATTTACCAAAATAATTGGACTGATTGTATTTCTTGGTTGTGTAATTGACGCAACTCATAATAATACCATTGTTTTTTTTTACATTGATGTCCGCCATCAATGTACACCAGAACGAAAACAAAAAACAGTCCGAGAAAGTGCGTTCTTTTGTAATCCGGTCATTATTCTTATTGTTAAGGGTGAATCTATTTTCGTGGATACATTTACCGAAGTAATTGGACCAACTGTACTTCCTGTTTTTGTAATTTACGTAAGTCCTAATAATAAAATTTTGTTGCATTGATGTTTGCTATCAATGCACACCAGAACGATAAAAAAAAACAGTCCGAGAAAGTGCGTTCTTTTGTAATCCGGTATTATCCTTATTGTAAAGGGTGAATCTATTTTCGTGGATACGTTTACCAAAATAATTGGACCAACTGGACTTCCTGTTTTTGTAATTTACGTAACTCCTAATAATACATTTGTTTTTGTTTACATTGATATCCGCTTTCAACGTACACCAGAAATATAAAAACTGTCTAAGAAAGTGCGTTCTTTTGTAATCGGGTCATTATTTTTATTGTAAAGGTTGAGTAAATTTTCGTGGAAACATTTACCGCTAGATACTACTTAGATCTGAGCTCCGGGCATTTCCAGTAAAAACTAAATTTTCATGCGAGTTATAGGTCAATGAATTTAGACAAAGCCGAGTATTAACAAACTTTGTTTGAGCGACGTTTTCATTTCCTTAAATGGATCTAGTAAATGTGTTGACTTGTGCAAAAAGTGATGAATGATTGATACAATGTATATTGTTGTTATATGATATGTCCACGGAAAATTGTGTGAACATTTCAAGTTAAATGGACGTAATAATTACGGCCGAGTAATGAGCACAAATGCAAAGTGATATCCACTAACTCATAGCACTCACGTTGAACAGGCTTACGACTATCCAGTGGATAGTTTAACATCTGAACATTTTAATCGTAAATATCTTGTATAATTTAGACAATGTTTAATAATAGATCCCTTTTCTTTTAAGTGAAGTTTGGGATCATTGTAGAATTTGCAAAATCAGTAGATATAGTTGATGACAGGTAATTTCCGTAAGTAGTAATGCGAACACCGAAGGAAACAATTTATTGCAATTTCAATATAAAACTTCTCGTATCATTCTTACAAAGCATGACGTCTTCATTTATACGACGCTCTCATTTCCTTAATCGTCTTTAGTTAAACTATGTACAATCATTATGACGAAGAAGGATTATTCCGTAGATAATTATATTAACAAAGACCAAAGGGAAACCAGCTAATTAAAAATATTCGCCTACACTTTCTACAATAGGATGTTATCTTAATTTGATTTCCAGTTAATCATAATTGTATTTTAATAACTCGTTGGGCGCATGGTAGTCTCAATCACGGTCGCCTGACGTGTAAGAACTATGCTGCTACGTGTGCACTTTATTTCTGAAAATTCAAATATTTAATTGTATACCTAAAGAGATCTGTGCAAAAACTGACGAAGGGTTGATCAAATGTGTATTTCTGAGATTTGCGATGTCCATTGAGTGATGTGTAAACATTTCAGGGCAAATTAGTGTCATATGAGCGAAAATGCAAAGTAATATTCACTTACTCATTGCATTGACTAAGTAACAGTTTAAATTATCCCGTAGATAATTATAAATCCGAACAATTCAATCATACATACATGTATCTTTATAACAAAAGAGAAATTGGGAAAAACCGAAACCCGTTCCATGCTTCTATCAATAATACTAATAACAATGAGGTATGTGAAAACGCTAGAATTCCAAGTAAGATTTTTAGGATTTTACAATGTCACTATATATACCATGTATATACAGTAGATCCCTCACTATTTGTGATTTGATTGCATATCTCCACGTTCGTTGTCGTGCTTCAAACGCCGATCAGCACATATGTTATTCTATGTAACTAGACATATTTTATTCGAGCTCAGGTATTGCTCTTACAACCCGTATCAGTCATACACATGCATGTACAGGTGGTCCACCTTTTCAAATTAATTTACTCTTGTACCTTAAAGGGACAGCCCCTCTTTTGCAAGCCGAATTTCAAAAGTTGCGAGGTTATTGTCTTATATGAAAGAGAATGTCATTTAATAGCATGCCTGAAAAAAATTAGGGCTTGAAATCTCTTTTTCGTGGAGTTATAGACCTAAAACTAATAAACCGTCGTCCACCATTTAATTGTGCAGTATACGTATATTCACCCATCGAGAAAGTTCGCTCACGGATTCCAAGGAGTGCCACAGCGCTATGCGTTACCCCTATGTGACCCGCGCTAGCTACGTGACCGCGCATACATAACAATAGGTAGGCGATTACTAAGCAAAATAACCAAACCTCGCTTAAACTGGCTACATGTAAATCTTCATTTTTGAGATCCTTTTCCGTGAAATACCTTTACAAATGTCGGCTTCACATTATATTATGATAAATCAGTTAAACTCCTTTATTGACCGATTTATAGTTTGATGGAGGGACGCATTCGTTTTTCATTCGTAGAATCAAAATTACAGGGCTGTTCGATCTGATTATTGTTGTGTGTGTTACATTCATCCCCATCCGTCAACTGGAAACTGTTCAGACGTTTTGTAAAAGAGGGATTGTCCCTTTAATGTAGATTGGTATAGTTACGGTAACATAAAAATGACATGGGTTATAACTTTTGTTTTCAAATGTTTTCCTAATTATAGAGATATTTATGATTGAATGAAAACGTGTTCCGGAACGCTTTTCGAGAGCAGTTATAACTAACGGGTAGTACGTGAAACAAATCGAACAATAATATTTCCGTTGTTCACTAAGGTAAAAGGATCATTTTCCATAGAACCGCAGACACTTCAGCCGAATACCTATACTGAAATTGGTATAAATTATGATTGAAGTTACACAAATCACTAATGGAAATATCTTATAAAGATAATGGGCTAATTCAATACTTCAATAATTCAATAAAAAAAATTAATTAAGCACAACTCATTTGCACAGGGTAATCAGCAGTTCAGCACACTTCATGACTACCGTGGGTTCAAGTAGGTTCATTATGATGTCAAGGACATGATTAAAATGGATCTAATTTAGTAATGTTGTCCGAATCCACACAATTTAATTAGAAACCTAGTGGTTCTTTCATACCCTGGTGTATCCGTGCTTATGTTATTACCAATAGAAGCAAGGAACCGGTTTTGTTTTTTTCGAATTTCCCTATCGTTAAAAAAGATATTTACGATTGAAGCGTTCGGATGTGTAACTTTCCACTGGATAGCCATAACCGTGTACAAAGTCAGTGGAATATAACTTTTAATTTTTCCTCATTACTCGTCATCATATAACATCCATTTAGCACGAAATTTTCACACAATACTCAGAGGACATATTTTGTTTGTATTATACCAAATCAGAACACGTAACATTTCACCAACCAATCATCACTTTCTGCGCACATGCCTACAAAATTACTACAATTTGTAGATCCCTTTAATGAGCAGCTAGATGACCGACTTGTCACGCATAGATTTAATTTTCTGACTAATACAATGACTGATTTGCGTCATTATATCGAACCAATTAATTAGTCACTGGGTGAGACGTGACATTTCGATGAACTCTAACGATTTCTATAAATATACAATTCTTATTCACTCCGGATGTGACGAGTTCAGTTCTTTCTAAAAGGCGTTAAACCCACGATACTAATTTTGTAGAATAGCGCGTAACTTTCATGTTTTACCCGACACAATCATAATTATGCCCTTTTATAATATATGGGAATATGCCCGTAGAATGCTTATATTCCGATTTCGAGTGCGTCATTTGTCCAACACATACTGTAGGTTCATAGCTAGCTACGTGACTTATTATTGGCCAATATATAAGAGTAAAGTAAACAAAATTTTCATAGGAAGTTGATTTCGTGCCTTTCTGAAATCTTTATAATTACGATACATATTATAGAGTTGCTGTCCAAATGCAGAGCAATACTAGCTTTGGTCAATACAGATGGAGAAGGAGGGGACGCACAAGGCGGGGGGGGGGGGGCAACTTGTCCTACAGAAGGGCGTTGGGGGGGGGGGGGGGGTGGGGGGAGGAAGGGTGGCTTGAGTAAAACTGTAATAATGGTGTGTATTTCGAAGCGAGGTATATTGTAGCTCAGCCGCAGCGCGTCTCGCTGTGGCCAAGGCGGACAAAGTTCAAATCCCACTAATTTTTGTTGATACGTCTTTTGATTTGCAATTATTATTTTGCTGTTATATAGGGCGCAAGTATTCAATTTGAATGAACATCCCCAACACCCCCAATGAAAGCCAACATATTAGAAACACCACCAACAACTGTATAGCCGTTTTTGTATTACTTGGTGAAGAACATAATTATATGTCACAGGTATACTCAAAAGTATCAATCGTGCGTTTTGAGAACCTTTTAAGAAATTTTTTTTTTCTTGGTTTCTTCACTAACGGAAATTTACACTTTTCTAGATGCATATCGCACAAGTTAGAGTCATATATCACAGATATCTAAGTATTATTCGCGCTTTTTGTAAACTATCCAGAAAAAAAGGTATTCGTGGTTTCTTGGCTAACGGGAATTTTCCCTTTTCTAGATGCATATCGCACTAGTTTATATATATTTAAAATTGAACTAATCTTGATATCATCTAATCGATCATTTATCACAATAACACAAATACGTCAATGGAAAGGAGGATACGATTCGCAATTTCCGATCCTTGCATACTAAGAAGAAGTTCCGCTCAATCACCCCCGAACGAAAACTTTCCATTTCATTATATTTTGTTTAGTATCATAACATCTGGAAATCTAGTTGTGGACTGGTTTCAAATGCAGCAACATAACCCAGACATATGCGTGGGTGTGGTATTTTGTAATTGTGTTTATGTCACAAATGATAAAGTACATGTCAATACAATCATAACTGTTCTCTTTACCTTTTTTGGATTAATATTAATTGCTTCATACCGCATGCATCTCTTTTTGATTATGCTGCATACACATTAAAAGGATCTAGCTACTTTGATCCGTCTGTAAGATCTGTTTGAGGGTTGATGACATGTGTATTATTGTGATCCGGTATGTCCACTGAGTGATGTGTGAACATTCCATCGTAAATGATTGTCATATATGACCAAGTAATGAGCGAAAATGCAAAGTGATATCGCTTACTCATGTCACTGATTTTGTACACAGTAATAACTTTCCAGTGGATAATTAAAAATTTGAACACTTCAATCGTAAATATCTATCTAACAAAAGGGAAATTCGGAAAATCGAAACTTGTTAAATGCTTATATTTATTAGTATACGAATACAACAAAGTATGAGAGAACCATTTATAGAGTTCTATAACTATAAGTAAGTTTTGTGAATTTTGACAATTTTACTAGATCCCTTTAATGACGATTCGATCATCAAATTCTAGTTTCTTTATAATACGAAGACCTAGTTCCAGTTCGTCTACTCTTGTCCCGCTTTTTCATTCATGTTGGTTGGGAGACTAAACAAAAGTGATGGAGAGGAAGATTGTAACAGCCACAACCTACACCTCATTCTATACATCGTAAGCAATATTTCGATATCTGAACCATTTTCAGAAGTCAATTCATTTTTTATCTCCGGTAAAAGTGTAGTGCGTTTCAAATTGTTCGCATGCATAATAATTAGATTATGTAAAATGTAAGGAGCTAATTGGGTTAGAAATCAATCTTTTAACATCAATATATGTTTTAAAAAAGGAGGATAAAGCGAAATACATAAAAAAGAAGGTATACATTTCAATATATTATAAGTCATCTTTATTTGTAAAATTAAAGAAGTTACAATAACCCTGGTCCATACAAAATATAACAAAAGCATTTTAATATTTTTTCAATGAGTACGCAAACACAAAGTAACAATTAACACATTATGATAACTGATGATGGAGGGAACATCATGAAATGTTCCTCACCGAGGGATTCGAAATACTACTGAGGGAAGATTATAAGTCCTCAGACGTAATTGACTTCAGGAAACAGCTTTTCAAATCCCAAGGGAACATTCCATGATGTGCCCGACAACAAGGTTAACATAATTGTGTTATATTATATGACTTAGTCTATGTACTGAGGTAACACATATTTACACTTTTAGCTTCTCTGATCTCGATTAGAAAAGTCATTGTGATGTCATGATATGACCCTTCTTTGATTACACGTATTAATTGTAAGCATCGCGCCCGAGTACGTGCAAACTTTGATAAAAATTACTTCCACCATGTAACATAACACCTGCAATCGATAGCATCGCTTTCATTTGTTGTCATAGGTCTAAAAGAAATTATCCTGTATCGATATATCGCGGTTCTTCTGTGTTACGTGTGTGTTTGCATGTTCCGCACAGTAAGCAGAAACACCAACAATAATTCTTATTAATAAAATCACACGCGGAACAGATAACGCTTATTTGTTTCGACTACTCGCAAGGTCAACACATTTATTTGTGGATATTTATTCGTGTATACGTGCGTGCCCCTGAGTTCCCTTTTCCCTTCGAAATCATTGCAAATACCGCTTTAACAAAAATATAATAAATAAGAATCCACGGAATAATTCGCAATGTAATTTGCAAGTTATTTGAATAAAATATATATGCGTATTTCATTTAACGTGTTTTTCATCGTCCGTCCATTTCTTGTAAACGTTTTTGTAATGCGTCTTACCTATTATAACTTAGCATTTTGCCTGGAAAATAACGTAATAGTGTCTTCTCACTTTCATGACCCTCAACATGACAATCGGATTGATATAAGATGTCTTTGTACAGCAAGACAACACATTGACCAATGTGACCCCAGGCAGAGTACATCCTATTACCTGCAGAGCCATAATGATGAATTACACGAATATATCACAGTCTTATCATCCTCAAGGCCGCATCAATTCGAATTTTATAGCAATAATGTACTTTCTGTTTTTTTACAATGGTTGCGTAGGTCACTGTCGGCTGTGTCGTGTATCTTGTAAAATTCAAATAACAATAGACTTCCATGGATCATGCAGTGCACTATAAAAAGAAGGTATATTTATTTTCAAATTGCTTGTCTGTACAGTTTGTTTAAATCTAGTACCCTAAATAATGTTTGTTTAGAATGTGACTATATATATATATATATACAGTATATAAGATTTTTTCTAGAGTGCGATGAAATTGGAGTTCAACCCGTGAAGACAATATAAAATGACTATTATAAAGTTATGGTCCTTATGATTGAAGAAGATCACGCACAAAATTATGAGTTATCTCTGATTAGACTCGAACCCGGGTTTTCGGATTACAGACGTCTTAACCCACCAGGCAAAAACAAACCCCTGCTATTTATACCAGCTTATCAGCTAGGTAGTTTGTTATCCGTATGTGCTTTAGTTACTCAAATGGACGGAGTTAAGATTCTTACAACAAATGCTGACAAATATTAAAGGGATCTAGAAACTTTGTTGACAAGTGCAACACATAATGCTTGGTTAATAAAATGTATATTGGTGTGATATGATATGTCCAGAAAGTAATGTGTGAAAATTTCAAGTGAATTTGATGTTTTTTGGCTGAGATATGAGCAAAATAGAAAGTGATATTCACTAACTCATTGTACTTATTTTGTACACGGCATGAAATTATCCCGTAGACAATTTCATATCTGAACATTTCAATCGTAAATATCTTTTGAACGAAATGGAATTTGAAAAACCGAAACCTGTCCCGTGCTTTTATTGTTAATATGAATATGACAAGGTATGAGAGAACCACTGGAGTTCCAAGTAAGTTTTAAGGATTTTGACAATGTTACTAAGTGCCTTTAACCCTAACCAGGCCGGGGGGGAGGGGGGGGGGGGGGGGGGTGGAATCCACCCCCCCTCGACTTTTCGCGCGATAATTCCGCAAAGCGCGCAGGTATTGCCGCGCGACTTCATGAGTTTTTTTATTGAAGTCTTGCGCAACTTTTGAGACCAAATTTGCGGCGACCGGGTATACCGTTCTAAAGTCACGTGACCTTTTGTAAGTGAGCGTCGGCCCGAAAATCGCTAAATTTTGTGATTTGTGTACAAATCCTATGGAAATTGAATTTTTTCCTAGAATAGACAAAACCTTCATTATTTTTCATTTTAATCACTGCAATCATTTAATTTTGGGCTACAAATTGTTGGATAATGGTCAATAATTTATTGCATTGAAAAAAACAATAAAAACAAAAGTTGAAAAAACAAAGAAATACATAAGAAATTCCAAAAACAAAGAAAAACAAGGAAAATGTTGGCTGTCGCAATTTTTAAAGTTCAAATCCTGTTAATTAGGTCATAAAGAATATTCATGCACAAAATTAGCATATTCTAAGCAATATTTAGTGATTTACAGACAAAAAGGGGATTTCTGCATAAATTTGCATAATTAATTAAAAATTTATTATTTTCAAAAAAATAACAATGCAATCTTGTAGATTATGTTGCAAGCTATCTGCGTGCCAAATTTTGTGGCGGCCGCGCGTTCGACGGCCAAGATCTCAGGGGGTGGGGGGGGGGGGGGGGGGGAATCCACCCCCCCCCCCCCCCCCCCCCCCCGGCCAGAGCATAGCCAAAATAACCCGGCCTGGTTAGGGTTAAGAACATTGATACATAACAAAAATAACCGTTATCCATAGCACATTTTGTTTGATCGTAACATGACTTGTTTGTTGGTCATGTTTCTATATGTATTTTATTTAATTTGTATTTTCCTGCAGGAAATATAACCTTGAAACTTAAAAACGTGAAGTAAAATGTCCCAGATGGACAATTGATGTATTCCCTTTACTTAAATCTATGGTTTACATGATTGTCTAGCCATAGTCTTCACAGGGAAGACTATTAAAAGGGAAGATTATTACCACGCTGTGTAAGATTATTAAAACGCTGTGTACAAAAACGCTGTGTAAAAATGGTTGTTGAATCTGTTTATAAGACTTTAGGTGTAGCATGAATAGTTGTAGAAAGAAGGGTTGTGTGAAGTGGCTATTGTTTCAAGCGTTGATTAAACGTGTTAAATCACGTGATAGTTTCGACCGCGAAATCATCGCGACAAAACCCCTTTTGTCCCACTGTAAACCAAGCGAAACGAGATAGCGACGAGGTATAGCGTCTTAGTCTTATAACCCAAAGGTCCCCGGTTCGATTCCGACTTTGCCGTTTTATAGTAACAATCATTTTTGTATTTGCTATTTCAACAACAGGGTTGTTTAAAATTTATTCTAAACAACAGTTGTGTAAACTTTAAACAACTGGGGTTGTTGAATGTTTTCAACAAGAGTTGGATGGTTCATATGTTGAACAGCGGTTGTAGAAAATGTTCAACAAGTTGTTGAATTTGTTTACACAGCGTTTTAACAGTGTAATCGTCAATATAATTTTATATTTAGAGTCTGCGAACAAGGCACACGCCCTTTAATATAGAATGATAGAGAAAAATGGCGATAGAAACATAAAAAAGTAACGAAACCCGGTAAATGTGACTGATGTGACCCAGGTATATTACAGATGAGCTTTCCTGCAATTGTATACTCGGCGACTTCACATCAGACATACGACCTTTAAAGGGACCTAGCAACTTTGTTGACATGTGCAAAACTTGGCAAATGGTTGATACAAATGTGTTTTCTGTGATCTGATATGTCCACTGAGTGATGTGTAAAAATTCCATGTTAAATGATTGTCATAAGATCGAGTACTGAGCGAAAATGCAAAGTGCTAATTGCTTACTCCTTGCACTTACTTTGTTGTACAGTTATAGTTATCCGGTAGATAATTATAAATCTGAACACTTCAGTCTTATTATCTTTATCTTTATAACGGAATAGAAACGTTGCAAGTTGTTTCATGCTTTTGGTAAAAATAGGAATACAATGAGGTACAGGGGCGTCGATCCTGGGGGGGGGGGGGGGGGCAGGGGGGAGGGCGGTCCCGCCCAATGAAAATATTGGGGGGCGAACATATCGTTTCGCCCCCCCCCCCCCCCCCAATAATCCCGAAAATGAGGAAGAAAAAATCGAGTGATATAATGCCAAAGAAGGGAAAGACACATTTATCAATAATTAATCTTCAAAATAGCTGTTTTTTAGTTTTTTTGCCGCGCGCTTCGCGCGCATACAGTTTCTTACATTGCAAGTTTCATTTCGGTTGCGGGAACTCACCTTTCGAAATGTGTTGGGCAGTGTAATTTCTCAAACGCACACCTCAAACGAAGTTTATTAAACCCTCATCTATAGCACACCGTCACAGAAAATAAAATAATCTGAAATAATATATCTTTCAGTCAATTCTGTCCATATGCGCTGAACGCAAATCAAATTGGAATATCATGTCCTCCCACATTTGAAAGTGGAGGAGATTGCCCCCCTCTCTTTTTCATTATGTATGTTTGGTTTCATACTTATACACTTCATATTACGTGAAATTTCTGTTTCAGGTGTGCACCAAATCGCACAATTTCACGCCCCAAAATACAAAAGCTCCCTACTGTGGGAGGGGGACACCCCCTCCCACACCCTCCCCCGCTCGGTCGCTTCGCTTCCTCGCAATTTCCCCCCTCCACTTTTGAAAAGTTGTTGACGCCCTTGCTTAGTTTCATGGGAGCTCAATGCCCTATACTCTATCGATGGCTCTATAGTATACAGGATCACGTGGATCCATCTCATGCAAGGCTCAATCTTTTTCTCGCTATGCCCTTTAAAAATACGCTACGAGTAGGTTGACTTCACTATTTTATACAATTTTAACACACATGATAGGAGTTGCAAAGGTCTGAAATCTAAAAGCTTCCGGGGGCTCCGCCCCCTGGATCCCCATTATTGTCCCCAAATGTGCGTGCCCCTTGACTCAACAAAGTCAGGTCTTCGAGCCATCAAGACACTTTCAATGAGCGCATAATAACAATTTCGGGCTTGCCCATGTGCGGCTTTTAGCTCTCTCAGTGGTCACTCTGGAATTTGTTTTCAAATTTCGCCCCCCCCCCCCCCCCACCCCAATCGCAAAAACGGATCGACGCCCCTGATGAGGTATGTAAGTTAAGAGGATTTTCACAATGTTACTAAAGATCCCTTTAATCTACAATCACGTGATAAAATAAGATGAGGAGGAGAAGAAACAGAAGTGTATCAAAAACCCCTTGAATACCTATTTGGCCGTGTGATTGGCGCGGAATGTTTGTCGCGATTTTCTAATGACAAAACCCCGGACACACCTGCACCTTCCATGTATAGCCTTACGTAAGGCGTCCATCACCAAGGCTATCTATATTTAAATAGCTTAGTTCCAAAAAGCGCTAAATGCATTTTCCATTTTAAAAAATGAGTTAACTATATCAGTCAAGAATAAGCTACGCATATAGCTATCTAGAAATCGACATTTTAGGACAAATTACACAATCAAAATCAAAATATGGAACGTTCAATTCTCATATTCTTATAGGCATCTGTACAAAGTTGGACAAAGAAACCTGATTTTCTCCAAAGTTGAAACAGTGGATTTAGTGCTGTTTGGACTTGAGCTCTTCATTTATGAAAATTGGCATGCACGCCCTCAAAACATGGATGTCGTGACATCATCGAACAAGTCAACCAAAATGAGTGCTCTCACGTCGCGCCGCGCCGTCTCCCCTCACTTCTGTTAGCCTTATATCAAGGCCCGTTCGACTGCTAAGACATTGAAGGGATCTATTATAGTAGCAATGTCAACAAAATAAAAACTGGAACTAAAGCGGTTCTCACATACCTCATTGTATTCGCATTGTCAATAGAAGCATGGAACAGCTTTCGATTTTCCAAATTTCTTTTACGTTATAAAGATATGTATGATTGAAGCGTTTAGATTTACAATTATCTATTGGATGATTATAACTGTACACAAATTCAGTATAATGAGTTAGCGAATATCAATTTCCATTTTCGCTCATTAATCAGTCATATGACACCCATTACCATGTAATTATCACTCAATACTCAGTGGACGTATCAGATCACAGAAATACACATTTTATCAACCATTTGCCAGTTTTTGCACATAATTATGTCAGCAAAGATAACTTTAAAACAGCTGCTAGTAACGTTGCAGTCAATGTGCTCACTGGATTATGTTGCTACACAGTCACCAATAGAGTCATGTTCGCTTTGTTGACTCACACGTGCACCGCATAGGCTAACTTTCTTGACTAACACAATCATGATTACACACGCGGGGGGCCTTGACCGAAGGCTACACTTCTGGACATCCTAAGATCATCACAGTTTTGATAGTGTTTCATAAGTCACTGACCATCGGCGAAGGACATGTTTTGTTAACGAGTCAACTAGAACTAAGACGAAGGTGTATGCCCTCATCGTATGATCGCCCTACATTTTGAATAACCTTCTAGAGTACAGATGATATGAAGAGCTTAAAGGGTACCACCACCCAAAATAATATTCTTATTAAAGAAAGGTAACATCTTTAGTATTCCATTCCATCAACAAGTTCACAAAAATATGTTTCCAGAAAGGAAAAAAAAATAATTGGAAACGCATCACCATTCTAAAGCATGCGTTCATGCGGTCTGAATTACGCAGACTGCTATGTGTGCGGTGAATTGCAATGTGTGCAGGGCGAACGAATCGCCCGGACATCTATTGTTTACAAACGTGCGCGTGAATAGCATTGGTGCACTCGCAAATGGTTGGCCCGTATGGAACCAGGAATTAGCAGTGGTTCCGTAAGTGGTGGAAATGAATTGCTTTGTTTATGAATTACA
>JBAMJV010006600.1:0-110775 GCA_037951105.1 Echinarachnius parma
GTTGTTTATCGTTGCCATCATCATTACCCTCTGCAGAAACTTGAAGATGAGTTTTGTTTTGTTACGATAATACTGTTGTTGAAGAGGTTGTTTTAACAAGCCGCAAACAGTAAAAAATATTAAGAAAATTCCTCTTGATTTGTATTATAGGGATCTGAATTTAAAATGTTCAAAAGTTGGCATACATTTTGCAATTATTTTCTTAATTGATATACACTCATTTTTAAATTGCCCCTAGACCAAGTAACACAAATGTATCGCCAAAAATTGACATACACATATTAATTTTGTAACCTTCACAAAATATGGAATTTGAAATATAAGAGAATATGCATTGGCACTTTGAAACTGATGTACTTTTGTTAGTTCCACAAAATATGATAATTTCAAATATAAGAAAAGACATGATATTTCAACACGAAAACTATGACAGCACATCAGGGGAAAAAGTATACGAATTAATATAATTTAAGAGGAAAATAAATGTAGTATGCAATATCATTGTGTGGGTTTGAAGTGTACCTGATGACCATGGGTAATAATAATAATTATGCGCCTCGGATTAGGTTACCTAGATAGATGGTGCTTTATATAAAATGCTTGATATTATTATTTTATTTCTAGTAATTCAAAATTATGACTTGTTTTTGTTCTCAGGCTTGAAGCCAAGCTGGCCAAGCGACGTGCCCGCTACGATGCCCTGAAAGAAGAGCAGGAACAGGAGAGGCATGCGAGGGGGGAGGAGGAGGGAGATGAGGACAGTAAGCTACAAAAGAAACAGGTATGATGACCTTTATAAGCTCTATTGATATGCCAAAAAACAGGTACGGTTTAGCATATTGATATATCAGGTTTTAAAAAAAAACCTGTGTGGTTACCTTTAGCTCTGATAACATGCCGTAGGTTAAACAACAGGTATAGTGACATGCTACATGTACATGTAAAAAAAAACAGGCATTGTTAGCTCTATTGACATGCCATTTGTTATTCTGAAATCCCTATAGACTTCGTACATAACCGACCTGGTTCCTGTACGCAACGGGTTAAAAAGAAACTGGTATGGTTATCTTTATTACCTCTATTGACATAACACAAAGGTCCATTTTTTGCAACTGTATATAGTAAATTTGTGAATGTTGCAACAGACAGCCATTTTGACCCTCCTTGTGCCATATGTTGCACAAGGAGTTGGAAGCAGAAGATTAGGCAACGCAGAAAAAAAAAACAAGCAGCCTGGAAACAGTATATGCTCCATGATGATCTAGCTATGATATAGTCTACATGTACATCAACTGTTTATTCATATGCTGTTCTTTGTATCTGCTCTGTGCGATCGAGCTGGATCGAAGCAGAAGAGGTAGCCATGCGTAAAGAACAACAGCAGTTATCTTGGCTCTCCCCAAATAGTTGGCCTTGGATACGGGGCAGATGCATCATGATGACCTAGCTATGATATCGAAATCTAGATAAACAAGTGAAAAGTAGACCAATACTTAACTGTGTAAATTATATGGTTCTTTGTGATTTATCTGTGCCATGTAGCGTGAAGAGCTGGAAGCAGAAGAGGCAGCCATCTTGGCTTTCCATTTACAACTATAGCCCTGTAAACACAATTGCAGCATGATCAATACTTCTATGATATCAGTCTAGATTTAAATTGTTTATTTCCAATATTTGGTTCTTTTTATGTGCTCTGTGCCATGTAGCGTGAAGAACTGGAAGCTGAAGAGGCATCATGCGGGAAGAACAACAGGCAGCCATCTTGGCTCTCCGCAGACAGCTGGCCCTGGAGACAGAGGAGATGCTGAAGAGCAGGATGCCAGGATGGGGCTCCTGATCGGCCGGCTCCAGGGGGCAGGCAGGAGGCAGGGCGTCATCAAGAAACTGGACAGAGCTGTCAAAGATCTGCAGGTGAGCGTAGTATTTTTGTGTACAGTCAACCTGAGTGTATAGTGACCACCTAAGGAAACAAGAAAAGTGGCCACTGTAGACAGGTGACCTTTATAGATAGGTTCAATAGTATTGTGTTTTTTCTGGAGGGATCACTTCAAGTGGCCACTATAGGCAAGGCTAATGATGGGTGGCCGCTAAGACAAGTTTGCACTGTATAATGATACTGATAGATGATTTGTTCATTGACAACTTTCCTCGATCCTCCGAAAGGTGAAATAGACCTATTCATTAAGAGCGCATCATTGCCACCCATTTACAGATAGCCTTTGACAAATACCCTATTTATTTTTCGTTTCTTAAACCACTGTCAATTCATCACAGGATCAACTGGTGGATACTCTATCAGACAGCGATAACATCACGGATCGGAAGACGGAGCTCATCATTACCAATCACATCCAGACAAACTTCATATTCATTAATAAAGATCAAGCAACTCTTTTTGACACAGTTCACGCATTAAAACAGTGTTAAATCCTCATGATAACCCCCTATCAGAGGATCAATTGGTGGGCAGGTACTCTGGCTGACAGCAACACCATCTCAGAGGTGAAAACAGGGTGCATATTTGCCACCCACATACAGATACCCTAGCTTTGACAAACATCCTATTCATATTTGTTTATTTAAAACTGTTAAAATCCTTGCAGGATCAACTGGTGGATACTCTGTCAGATAACAACACCATCACGGAGCGTAAGACGGATCGCATCATCGCCACCCACATCCAGGAGATGGAGGAGGTTGAGGACAAGCTGCGTCATGCTAGGGCCCACCAGGAGGACCAGCTCCAGCACAAGATGGAGACACTCAGGCTCACCAGGGAGAAGTATGCAAACTATTCTCATCTTTGTATTTCATTTCATAAAGAGGCACCAAAATTAGGTTTTAGGCAACTATATGTAGCTGACTTTTGTTTGACATAAGATAGCAACACTATTTCACCAGGGAGAAGTATGCAAACTATTCTCAACTTTTTATTTCATTTCACACAGAGGCACCAAAATTAGGTTTTAGGCAACTACTGTATATGTAGCTGACTTTTGTTCAACATAAGATAGTGGCACTATTTCACCAGGGAGAAGTATGCAAACTCTTCTCAACTTTTTAATTACTTTTCTTAAAAAGGCAGGCACCAATATGAAGTTTTAGGCAACTTTATGTAGCTGGAATTTTTTATATTTTTTAGTGGGTTTTCTAAGCATAAGAGGTAGACACTCATCGCAGTCTCACCATGGAGAAGTATGCAAACTCTTCTCAAACTTTTTAAAGTTATTTTCTTGAAGAGGCCCCAAAATAAGGCTTTAGGCAGTAGCGGAATAAAATGTATTTTTAATGAGTTTTCTCAGCGCAAGATGGATACACTAAGGCTCACCAGGGAGAAGTACGCTAAACTCTTCTCCAATTTGTATTTCTTTTCAGAATGAGGCACCAAAATTAGTTTTGTTTTACCTTTCTAATGACATTAATGAAGCTATTATTGAGTATTGTGCTATTGAAAAACTTTGATCTTATAAGAGCATTAACTTTGTAGTTGAATAAATTTTTAATTTTTTTTTTGCTGCAGAAGATAGTTTTATAACAATATATTGATCTGCACGAGTGCTATGCAATTGAGTAACTATGATCTTAGAAGAGCCTTTATTGCATGCCTTTTCAAGCCTCCATGTTTGGGCAAGTAAAATCTTAACTTTTTTAATTTGACTTGCCCGAACAGAAAGTTTACTAGCCCGCTAGAGGAGATTTAAACCTAAGGAATTCCATTATTCTCTCATAGTTGACCAATAATTTACATGCAGTTGCTTGATTGGGCAACCAAACTAGGGCATTTATGATATTTGACTTGCCCCTGGTAATAGGGCAAGTGCTAGCCCTGCCTTATTACTTGAATGGTTTCTATGTTTGTTTTATAGACATGATTTGTTTTATTGTCATCTTATTGTGGACATAACTTTTTACATTTTTGTATTTTCATTTAAAACTAATTCAACTGATACTGCATTGACATTCACAGATCACTTGCGAATGATTTGAAGCAGAACGAACCCAAGGTACCGATTGACGGTCGCAGACAGTCTAATGTGTAAGTACACAAAATGTATTTGTGTTTTATAACAACAATATCAATTTCAATAACAACAAAATTAATAATGATAATTATAATAATGTTGTTGATGATGATGATGATGATGGGGATGGTGATGATGATGAAGGGGATGGTGATGATGATGATGATGATGATGATGACCATGACCATGATGATGATTTCATTTTTTTTTCAAAATGGAAGTTACCATCATGTAATACAATATATATATATATATATATATATACAGTATACAATGTAATACAATATATTGTTATTATTATATCTTACTCATCACATATCAAGGTATATAATTTGGAAGATATGATTTTTAAATATAACATTCTTTTTCAGCAGGTAAATTGCAATTAATTTTCTGAATTAAATTTTGTTTTTGTTTTTCTGGTTAAATCAAGAAAAAGATTATTGAAAACTTTGTAGTCAACTTGTTTTGTTCTCATCTATTGCTTTAATCTGTATTTGTTGGTGGTTGGTTTGTTATATTAACATCTTAATGTTTCATGCATTTTACCCCATTATTTGCTCATGATCACCTGATCTCCTGGCCCTTGTCACCTGATCAACTTCATTGGCACATGACCCTCATCCATCATCTCACTTTGCACCCAACTCACCAATGCACTCATTACGTATTCAAACTTAATTTGCACGCATCCAGGGCAAAAACGTAAGTTGGATTCATATAATGAGTACATTAACAAATACAACAATGCTTCCACAGTTCTATTGATAATATAAGGATATTTTCATTGTTTCTTGTTTGATAAATATATGTATAATTATGTGCATTTAATATGCAAGGAGGAAGATAGATTACTGGGATATTTTGAATTAGTCTAAAATATGACATACATGTATGTCTTTGCAAAAAGAAACAAATGAAGGCAAAGTTCATTGCCTAATACTGCAGAATAAAATTATAATTACATTTCATTCAAAGAATAAATTGCAGAATACAATTTGTAAAGAGAGGTAGTACTTCAGAACATGAAGAACAGATTCTGTAGAACAGGCTACAAGCACCTTTGGTTCACTGACTGTACCTTATCATATCAGCTATCTTGTTCATTATCAAGGCTTAAAAACAACCACATACAAAGTTATATCAGGTACCATGTTGTAACAGAGCTCATTTTAAAGAGTTTTCACTGTATTGCATTTTATTTCAAACTGTTTGTATGATTATAGCGATGCGCTGCAGTACATGAATCGGATTCTGGAGGACAACCGCCAGAAACAGGCCATGAGGCAACTGGAGCAGGAAATGAAAGTGGAAGCACTGAAGCAGAAGGAAGACCTGAATGCACAGCTGGAGGAGGCTCTTGAAGAAGAATTGAAGGTAAGGAGAGAGTAAAATGGAAAAAGAAAGATACTGATATATATGACAAGGGGTAGATAAGAGATTAAGTGGAAAACAATTTTAAACACAGTCATATGAGGCAACTAGAACAGGCAATGAAAGTGGAAGCACTGAAGCAGAAAGAAGACCTGAAAGCACAACTGGAGGAGGCCCTGGAAGAAGAATTGAAGGTAATTTAAGAAGCAAGTAAAACTAAAAAGAAAAATGCTGATAGACGGGACAAGGGATAGATGAGAAAATGAGAGGAAAGAGGTTCGAAAACACAGTTATGAGGCAACTAGAGAAAGACATGACAGTATAAAGGAGAAGAACTGAATGCACAATTGGAGGAGGCTCTGGAAGAAGAATTGAATGTAAGGAGAGAGTAAAAAGCAAAAAGAAAGATACTGATATATATGACAAGGGGTAGATGAGAAATTGGGAGGAAAACAAGTTTTAAACACAGTCATAAGGCAACCAGAACAGGAAATGAAAGTGGAAGCACTGAAGCAGAAAGAAGATCTGAACGCACAGCTGGAGGAGGCCCTGGAAGAAGAATTTAAGGAAATTTAAGAAGCAAGTAAAACGAAAAAAAAAAATGCTGACAGACGGGACAAGGGATAGATGAGAAAATGAGAGGAAAGTGGTTTGAAACACAGTCATGAGGCAACTAGAGAAAGACATGACAGTAGAAAGAAGAAGAACTGAATGCACAACTGGAGGAGGCTCTGGAAGAAGAATTGAGGGTAAGGAGAGAGTAAAAATCAAAAAGAAAAATACTGATATATATGACAAGTGGTAGATGAGAAATTGGGAGGAAAAAAGTTTAAAACATAGGAAACTACAGAAGTGTTCTAAGGATTTTTGAATTGAACAAGATTGAATTGAAAAGAATTGAAACTAATTGAATTGAACAAGATTTAATTAAATTGAATAGTGTACAAAGTAGGTATAGAAACATCTTATACTATATATACAAATTTGTTGTTATTCTTGTTGTTTATGCAGGAGCGTGAAAGGGACTTCTTGGGTCAGCTTGCGGCTCTGAGTCAAATCAGCAAGGAGGAACTCAACAACATGGTCCAGACTGCCATAGCAGGTACCATTAATTGTAGCAACCTTTAATCAAAGGGCTCATAGCTAGTACTAGCCCATAAGCCTGGGGCTACCAAAATGTTAATACTCTGACCGAGATCTGTGGAGAAAATGTGTTTTACTAAAATACAAATTAGCTCTGGCTTATTGGCTTGGGGCCTTCAAACGGACATGCAGGCTATACCAACATGTTATACTGTGTTTTACCAAAATCAAACTGTTAGGAATGGCCCGAGGCCACCATAACTGAGATTCAGCCCACCAAAATGTAGTGCTCAGGGTGAGGTCTTTGAAGAATGTACATTTCACCAAAATCAAACTGTCATTAAACTAGGGCTCAAAATAAACTCTGGCCCATTGACATACAATGTAGGGCCACTAAACTGAGATTCAGGTTACTCAAATTTGTGATTCAGTGTTGGAGGAGGTTTGTTTAAAAAAAAATCAAACATTCTTCAAATGGATGGGACAGTTTTCCCTACTGGAGAGACAAAAATAATTGACTTTTTAATGTTGTTCCTTGCTTTAGGCCACATATTGGTTTTGAGGCCACTGAAATTGTATAAGATTGATTTTACTTGCCTGACTAGGCTGCCAGGAAAAGAGTTATTTTCTAGCATTATTATTAATTTGTGTAAGCTTTTTGCTGTATGAAAACACTTGTTTTCTGTTTTGCATTTTTCTTTAACAGAGAAAATTAGAAGAATGTGAAATATATATCAACAAGAACAAGATCATTTTGCCATTTTTGATTTTGTTTGAATTTGTTTTGGTTATTTTTACAAGGGGATGCGAATGGTGCTAAAAAGCTGAGCAAGTATCTGAACAAGCGACTGAGGACTGCTTGTGCAAAACCTGAGTTGGATCATAACGCAGAGGAAGAGGAAGAGGAGATGAATGGAGATGATTTTACCATCTTTGTTTTTTTTTATAAATTTTATATTAGCATTTTTTTACAGAAATATAATCTATTTTGCATTTTCTTTAACAGAGAAAGGAGGGGATGAGAGTGATGCTAAGAAGCTGAGCAAGGATCTCAACAAGAGACTGAAGAGTGCTCGCGCAAGACCGGAGCTGGATCCTAACGCAGAGGACGAAGAAGAAGAGGAGATGAGGGAGGAGAAACCAAAGAAGAAGAAGAAGAAAGGCAAGATGCGATAAGGTGGGGGAAACTTAGCTCAGGGGTGGCGGCGTCTGACTGGAGACAGCTTGCAGACATGGACATATTTATTATCATACCTCTCCCCTTGGTTCCAATGCAGATAAGGATAAACAAATAGAAATGAAACTGCTGAGAACTGTGATCTGCTATTTAAAGTCAAATGGAGCCTTAGCTTTCGAATCTAGCTAGTTCTTTGTCGAAGGCAATAGAGTAGTGAAGTGTGATGTCATAAAAAATCTATTTTTAGATTTTTCAAATTTGAACTTCATTTTCGTAAAGATCATGACAAATAATGTCCAAATACCGAAAATCAATTGAATATATTAAGTATTGGCTGAGATATTCCCATCCAAATGAATTTTACTTCAATAGGCAATCAGTGTTATAGTGCCCTGGTTCATAACTTTATGAACCAGAGCACTATAATAACACTGATTGCCTATTGACAACCAATTTATTCGGATGGGCATATCTCAGCCAATACCAAACATATTCAATTGATTTTCGGTATTTGGACATTATTTGTTATGTTCTTTCCGAAAATGAAGTTCAAATTTGAAAATTCCCAAAAAATACTTTTATGACGTCATAGCTTCTGTACTCTATAATGACTAGAGTTCGATCCAACACAACACAAGGACGAGGATGAGATGAGGGAAGATTATTGACTTAGACATAGAACCGACTACATGTATTTCAAAATCTCGGGCTGCATTTGACATACAGAAAAGGATTCCATGGGGGAAAAAATGCTCCATTCTTGGATAGCCGGATGATGAATGAAGATCCCGTGTATGAGACACATCTCATACATGCACCCCAAAGAACCTAGTCTACTTCTCAAAAAGAGTAGGGTTTTAAACTGGTTGAGTGAGACATCACAACCAAAATCAAATTAGCAGAATAATCAGCAAGTTGATTTGGGTCTCTAACAAGGGAGATAAACCATTACCATTATCCTATCCATTCATTTTTTTAAAAATTCATATGGGATGTTTCAACAAGATTCTTGCAATTTTATTGGGCGCACAATGTGTTGAAAAGAGCTTGAACCATTTTTGTATAGAAAAGCATAGAAAAGACTGCAGGATCATTGAGTACATGAAATTGTAAAGAAAAATGTACTTATGTGATGGCATTTCTGAAATATAGGGTACATGTAGATTTGTTTTGAATTGTTCTGTAATTCTCTAATTTATTGTATACATGAATCTGTAACTTTGCAAGTCTTTCCATCTTTCCTGTAACTTTATTGTGAACATCACCTTGATATGTAGTGTACATATTATAGATAATACTGTATGTACAATGTAGATACATGTATGCCTTCATATTCAGATAATTGGGACTATTATGCAGACTGCTATCAAGCTTATTATATAGATTATTGTGACACCCGTGCAACGCTTATTTGACTTTCTTGGAAAAGGGTAATATTACTTAAATTTATGCAAACAAGAAAACCTAATTGTATTTATTTAATAATTTTGTAATGTACATTTAAATGTAATGTTTTTCTTTACTTTTGACAGGAAAGTTGCATATAGACTAAAAACGCAACAAAACCATTGAGCTAAATTTAAAATCTCTGAATAAAATTGGTAGCCCAGGAAAGGAAAAATGCTGGCTTAAATCTTTATCATGTACAGATGTCCAATGAAATTTAACCTACTAAATTATTTATTTGTACTGTTTGCTGAATGTACATGTACATATTTGGAAAAATATTGATACCTGTATAAACATGTGCATGTACTTATTGTTTTGTTGCAGCTAGGCTGTATATGACTCTCATTGTTGCAGTTTTGTTGGAACTGTAGTTCTATTAAAATCACAGGATTTTATTTATTCTGAAGTTTACTATTTTATCTTTTGATCCTATTGTGTGATAAAATGTTATGTTTCATACTTTAGTATAGGTGACTTGTTCTCTACTACACAGGGACATATTGCATAAAGGGTTGTACAGAACATGTCACTATTAAATAAAACACACAAAATGAAATAAAATACAACTTTGCTTTTAAACACAAAATAATCTTTTTAAAAACTTGAATTTGACAATCAAAATTCCTGTGATCAGAAAGTGGGATCACTTAATTGTTCCATCTCTTTTATCCTTTGACGTCATAATATGTTAAGTATTGGCTGAGATATGCAATAGGCAATCAGTGTAATAGTGCTCTGGTTCGTAACTTTATGAACCAGAGCAAAATAACACTGATATCCTATGGAAGAAAAATTTATTCGGATGGGCATATCTCAGCCAAACTTAACATTTGTTGAAGTTCAAGTTGTGTTTAATCACAAAGTTTTATGCAATAACCCCCAGAACATCCTCACACTTCGTGTTCACATTACCACATTCATTCTGAGCTCAAAACAATTACACAATAAAAGGATTCTTCATAGACTCCAGTATTTAATCTTCATTTGCCTTATTATGTATATACAGCTGTAATATGTACATTCACACATAAAAACAATCCATACTTACAAGTAAACTACATATTTCACATTTGTTTGTTTTTTTACAAATAAATGTTCATGAACATGTACATGTACATATAAATACACTATGTACAGAAAATAAATTAAACCATTTCAAATTCATGTATGAAGTGACATCACTAAAAGTTGATACATGTATGTTGATCACTTTTTGATAAGGCAACTTCAAAGAAATACAAATATCTATCACTCAATCATTCTTAAAAATGTAGTGGTCCTTTGTTCTCCAAATTACAACCAAAAATGGAATGTACATTATAAATATAAATGCAATAAGGACTTTTTTAAATAAAAAGGCAAGACCCAACTTTAAGAGCAGACCATTTCAATGTTGATAAAAATGAAGACACAATTAATTAACTTTCAAAAAGGATAATTGAATAAGGACACTGGAAATAAATTGTAACTCTGGCGGGCTCAAGAATATTTCTGCCAGGTTGGCACTGCCCATTACCCGTCCCATTCCCTAAACACCTGCTTGAGTAAATCTCTTACAAACAAGGCAATTTGGCTGGTCCCAGCTCTTTATTTTCTATGGGATTTTTTTTAACCCTGATATATTAACAAGACACTTGATTTATAACCAGGTAGTTTTCATTGTCCCAAGGACCTTGTTATAACTTTCAACGTTCAACACAATTTTAAGTAGTTAAAGGGGACCACCAGGCACAGAACAACACATAATTATATGTTTTGGTACCGTTTTGTGATATCAAATAGATTCCCAACATTTTGCAAAGGGTTGTGTAATTCATAAACAAAGCAAGTAATATCCACCACTTACGGAACCACTACTATTTCCTGGTTCTGTACGGGCCAAACATTTGCGAGTGCGCCAATGCTATTCACGCGTACGTTTGGAGACGATAGAATCCCTGGCGATTCGTTCGCTCTGGACAAAGTAGTCTCGTACATGCAGACCCATGAACGCATGCTTTAGAATGGTGATGAGTTTTCCAATTATATTTTTTTTTTCTGGAAACATATTTTTGTGAAGTTGTTGATGGAATGGAATACTAAAGATGTAACCTTTCATTTATAAGAATATTATTTTTGGGTGGTGGTACCCTCTAAGTGAGCATAGTAAAATGAGCATAGAATACTGGGCTTTACCAAGAATCAAACCCGAGACCTCCTAATTGCTCGACGGGTGCTCTAACCACTGAGCTACAAAGTTCTAATAATGACAGTTCTTCCCAGAAACCTTATTCAAATATGCTCATTCTGGTCGTAAGCTATTCAAATGTAACACAAACCCAACCCAACCCAACCCAACACTAATCCCGTTGGAATCCCATTTTCTTTGCTCATTTTTAATCACATTATATATTTCTGGTCAGTTTCTTTATAATTATGTTTGAATTATAAACCCAAAGAATAAGAAATAAACTAGGGGACAAGTAGGGATACAAATAGTCAATATCTGAAGTAATGTACTGACATGTACATTATTCTGAACTCAAAAGTGAAACATCAACATGAAAAACTATGTAGTATACACTCTTCAGAAGTTTTCACTCTAAAAAATGGCAAGATAATTTAATTTTTGTTCACAGTCATGAACAGGAGTAGATAGTTTCTCCATGCATGTGCACCAAATACAAAATAATAATAATAATAATTTACTGCCCATGCGTTATAATGGCAAGATAATCATTTGTATATTAATCAGGTGTAATAGCAGCCACAAAATATTCAGAAAAGTCAGGCACAATTTTGCCATTATGTTCCTAAGAAATTAATATTGACAATAGAGTATGTACGTTATGCAGCATCTATCAGTAAGACATTTGTGCATCAAGGTATTTCTCATCAATAAATTGAATTATTGGTAAATGTAAGTGCAAGATGTTTACTTTGACAAAATGACCATAATCTCACAACATTGCCATATAAAAGTGACAAATCATTATTATTGTTGGGGTTATATAGTTATAATGTGGACATCAGTGCATTTATATTTGAAACCTGATTGAAGATTGCAAAATAAATATATTTAAAAGAACACTCTGGATACAATTAAAACACAAGTTGAACACAAATACAATACAAGTATTGTTTGTGATATTTCTCTCACTTTTGGTTCGGGTCTGGTTTGGTTACTTGACTTTCTGATTTCATTGCTCATCTTTTGTCAATTGGAAGATGTTGACCGTTTCCCATAATATTTTGAATGAAAGAAATACTGCTGAAAAATGTTTATGTACCAGTTATCAGCAATGTAATAGAATGAGGATCAATGTGGGAGCATGCTTTCCATAATATTCTGTCCAAATTGATTTTCAATGTGAAAGTTTTAGGTGGAAGCAAACATTTTATATAATAATAACAATAATGCCCTTCAACATGTATTTAAGATGGTGAAATATTGAAGCTAAACATTACAATGAAATAAAACGCACGTAACAAGCAAAATATTTGCAATAAATTCTCTCCATTGTACAATTCCTGTATTTACATATTATTTTTGTATAGCTATGGTTGCGCTCGCCATTTACAGATATCACACATATTATTTACAATTAAAAATAGCAATTGTGGCCTAAATTCTCATCGGTGGCACATCTGTAGTACAGAAACGAAAGAATATTATACAGATTACAGGTAAGTTCACACCAAAGGGGTGTTGCTTAAAGAGTTTAATCGAAAATTGCTATTATCTGGCTCAAGCGCGCGTGTTTTCTGACTTGTGATTAATCGCAACTCTTTATGCAACACCCCCCTGATGAATTTGTCTAGCTTTGTCTAAATTACTGATAACAGGAATATTCATTTTACACCTGTGAATTTTTGTCTAGCTTTTTATCTGTTACCATGTGCTACTGAAAGTTTGCTCTCCTCTCCTCATAATTAATGCAGTTTTAAAATATAACATCCAGAAAAATGGGTCTTTTGACATTAGGGACATTCCAAGCAAATATTCACCCCTTTGCTATTTGAATCTTGCTAATATTAATATGGCTGCTGCAAGTAACTCGGTACTAATAATGAGCCAAAAGGTTATTTTGTGGTAACGCTACAGTCATTTTGCCCACGATTGCTTGGAATTGTCCATTACCAGGTTTAGCAGGAAAGAGGTATTTACCTGTTCATGTATGTCTTGTTGATCCTGGACTAAACATGTGCCATTGACGAGAATTTGAGCTATTTAGTATAGATTTCGAAATTGTATTCATTACAAAGAAGAAAAACCAACGCATGATACTGGATATTCATGGAAGAATCTGAACTAAATGTAAGGCAAAAACACAACTTATCAAAAATACAAAAACTTTGGCTACAAATTATTGTTTCTGTTCATACAAATTCAAAGTAATATACTACAAGAAATTAACAAATACAAAATACATACAGATAGACGCACAGCACAACACAACATTTTAGTTAGTTATATGTATAATTGTTTGTCTTTTTAGTTTTTACACGCATAGAGACAGTTGTGTTATGCGTTCTAAGAATTGTTTATTATTATTATTATTATTCCTAATATGATTATGATTTGTTTGAATGTCCAAATAGTTACTTCTTCTGAATTGACCAAACTAACTTGCATCTCCAGTGGTTCTTTCATGCTTTCACGCTCTTACTAATAGGAGTATGAAACCAGTATTGTTTTGTTTTTTCTTCAAATGTCCACAAATGTATTGAGATTTAATTATTTAATTAGAGAAAACGAAAAGGAGTATTTATTAAACTGTTTTATCATCATCATCACTATTCCCCAGATCTCATTATGTTGCTTTAAACTTACAGGAAACACATTTAACACTGTTTGAAAGGTGCACTTGAGCACTGGTTGAGTCTTTCACTTAGTTTTAAATCAATGTGAAAATAAAAACATGACAATGAGTCATCTAATAGCATTATACATTTGCGTTCTTTACTTATCCATATATATGACATTCATTTATCATGAGACTTCCACACATCACCCCGTGGCCATATCAGACAACATTAATAGACATTTGACAATTATAAAATCTGTAATAATGAACATAAGCCACCCTTCTGCAACCTCAGACAAAGAAAGGGATAATTTGTTTCCACAAATTATTTAGTGAAGCATTTCAGGACAATTTACACAAATACAATAAAACCTGTGTATAGTGACCACCTAAGGGAAATAAGAAAGGTGGCCACTGTAGACAGGTGTCCTTTATCAGTCTTAAATAAGATTCTTAACATAGTGAGAATAGAGCTAACAGAGCTTGTTCAATGCTCACAATGATTACTTTGAAACTAAAAGTTTCATTCTGTAAAACAAAAATGTGCATTCTTTTTGTAATAGGAAGCACAAGTCACAGGAAGATTGTATTCCTGGAATTTGTATAATTATTGTTCAACATATTTCAAACTGCATAGGTGTAATAAACACAAGATCAATAAAACAGAGGTGTTGTTGGTATATTAAATCATGTAAAAAAAACAAAGATCTAATATAAGACAATATAATTTTATTGAATCTTGTCAATTATGAGAACAAAAAGAAGGTCGAAACCGATATATAATACACACAAATCCATAGACCGCCATTGTTTAAGAAAGAGAAGGGCGCAAACTCACTTTCGTACTTTCGAGATAATGTTTAGGGAGTAGAAACCAAATATAGTTTTCTCTTATTTTGATAAATATGCCCAAAATTTGACATAAATATTATTTGAAAATTTGGCATCACATAGACAAAGGCTCCAACCTTGTGGAATCTATTAGTCACACCTTGCCAAAAGCATTCAGTCTCATCACGGGAAACTGCATTAAATCACCACGACAACTGAGCTGGGGTTGATTTCAAACTCCCCTCATCCCCTGGCAATGCTGGTTTCCATGGGGACAACTTGTTTATTCAGACAAGCAGTGTATTCTGGGGAGGGGGGTGACCATGACCATGATGCAGGACCAGCCCTAGTTCCACTGATCTCTAGATATGCTTGGGTAATCCTTCACGGTTGAATGAGTAAGGAACTGGTATGTGTGCCCTGCTACGTTTTGAGTTGTTATATTGACATCAATGAGTTAGAGCCATAGGCCCGAATTCTTATCTTGTGGCTCAACTTGTGCCTGGCATAAAAGACAAATACTACCGGTAACACTTTGCACCATTAGACCTATTGTCTCGTAACTATGGTCCCTGGAGATATTCTAGTTGTTTCCTTTCATTACCAAGTCAATCCCTTGAGAGCTGCTTATAAGCATCAGGACAATGGGCCCTTTGAAATTAAGTTATAGTAAAGTCTGCCATCAGCCAAATTGCATCCTGGATCATCCTGGACACTGTATTGCTGGTCACCTGTTTCACTGTTATATTGTTAAGAATTGAATTTAAAAGGGCCCATTGTCCTAATGCTTATAAGCAGCTCCCAAGGGATTGACTTGATGATGAAAGGAAACCATTAGATATCTCCGGGGACCATAGTTACGAGACAATAAGTCTGCTGGTGCAAAGTGTTACCGGTAGTCTTTGTCTTTTAGGCCAGGCACAAGTTGAGCCACAAGTTGAGAATTTGGGCCAATGTGTCTAAATGTCGCTGGTCCGTACTCGAGCACTCGGGCCCTGGTTTCCCTGGTGATAAGCTGTTTATTCAGACAAGCAGTGTGTTCTGGTGTCCTTTAGTTCCCTGCCCATGGCTTCCCTTTCACCTTGTCACTCAATTTCTAGTACAGAAAGCAAGATTTAGAAGAAAAAAAGACAGTAGTCAATGATATACTACAAACATTTCATATATTTTTTTTGTTTCTTGCCAACCCCCTAGCTCGACACTCCAGTTATTTCAGCCATTATTTCAATATACCCAATCATTCGATCATAGGGTAAGCTTAACAATTATTATTACAAAATTCTTTCTCACTTTCACTGAATAGTTCTAAGTATTTATCACTTCTAAGTTCTAACACATCCTATCTTGCAACAAAAATGTTCTTTAATTGAGTTTGAGTTTGATGTTTTATTATCCAAGCAAAAGCAAAATTACATCAATATAACAATGCAAGGTGAATGTTTAATATAGATATTGAAAGGATAAATGGGACCAGAAAATAGCATTAAATGCTAATCGTGTCTGGTACCACTAAATGCAGTGGCTTAATGCACCTTGTCATGATAAGGACATTTTGCAATTTTGGTAAGTGACAACAAACAGGTTTTCAGAGTGCTAAAACACATGAAAAATTAAAATGTGAATTAATTATTTTAAGGCATTATACAACATTCAAATTGTATTCAGGTGGGGAGAGGGGTGGGGCTGTACTGCCCTAATCTGACAAAAGGAAGCAACTGACAATTGGTAGTTTTCTTGTAAATGAGGATATTAATGATGATATTTGTGCAGTTACTACCTTTTGACCTATTAATTTCTCATAAATGGATTGTCAGGTGACTTCAATTTGTTCACCATTGTGTAGAGCATATCTCAATTACCCCCCAAAACAAGTCAAACGACTATCCATAAAATTGTCAGTTGCTTCCTTTTGTCAGTAGCAGGGGTGTGAGAGCAAGATTGAACAAATCTGAAAAAATCTGAAATGAAAAGTGTGCGCAAAGCGCACACTACGAGCGCGAAGCACGAAGTCCCTTAGGCCGGGGTTCAGGGCCCGCCTAGGGCCCTGGAAGCTCTGGGGTTCTAGATGCTCTCTGGTGCAATCTAGGCTTATTTTGGAAACTATTTCTTTCAATTTAAAATGGTTGTTTTGTTTTTTTTGTTACAGAATTGTTTCATACCTTGATACCTGAGGCTTGAAACTTGACATCTAGGACAACCAGTGTGCTTTTCAATATAATCTGCTGCCTGGAACCTGATATTTGCTAGTGACAGGTCGAAATAACACCAGACAACTATCACAGTTTGTAGTGAAATCAAATTCTTTTCAGTTATGAAGAGCTGTAAAAGTTTTTGTGAAATAAAATCTTCAAATTCAATTGCCCATACATTCCATGGTAGAAGGTATCCAGATGGTGACTTAGCTTAGTGCTGTAACCGACCTTGATGATCGGATCAAAAAATCAGATCGGCAAATTCTTGATTCATGATGGGATTGCATTGGAAATCGGATCGGAAAAAAAAAAAAAAAAAAAAAAAAAAAAAAAAAAAAAAAAATCGTTTTTTTTTTTTTTTTTTTTTTAAAGCAGAAAATGAAGATTGTCGTTTGGGGCAAAAAGTCGGAATTCCGATTTAAATCGGAGGTCTCACATCCCTGCAGTAGCCCTGAGACTTACCTTCCGATACATCTGTGCCCTAATCCTGTTCAGTTCTGATTCCTGGACTTTCTTCTTCTCCTTCTCCTTATCCTTCACCTCAGGAAGTCGGTTATACAACCTGTCAACACAATTGTGGCAATTTCATGATTATAATAAGAGCTCAGAATTAGAACAGACGCGAGGATACCAACATCAGCTTTATTAGGCCATCAACGTTTAAATATTTCAAGAAAAAATAGTATTTGGCTGCTAAAATTTAAAGCCTTGATTTGCTTGGCTTGCTCAATTGGGTCACCAGAGTAGCACACATTTACATAGAGCCATGATGGTTCTAAATAAGCAGTACTTTTATTCATTCAGGGCTGATCCAGAATAAACTCAGGCATAAGGCCATAAAAAATAAATTGTTGGATTGGCGTAACCCGCCCGTCCCTAAAAATACCGCCGACCCTAGATGTTTTTGCCGATTGCGATCAATATCGTTATGTATCGTTGTGTATATCGAAGCGAAAAAATTGCTATCGCCTGAGTATCGCGCTGCATTTGCGATCGATATATTTGCTACACTAAAAACCCGGAAGTGTTGCGATATCGCTTTTTCCCCGCGAGGCGATGAAGGCGCGAATACAGTACATGCAATGTACCGTACGTATACGCGGTACCGAATACCCCGCGGTACCTATGCAGCGCATGCATGTACAATGTTTATGCCGCCGGCCAGGGCCAGCATGCATATCTGCATATAAAAAAAAGTTTTAAAAAAAATTTTAAAAATCCCGACCGACCTACCCTAATTTTTGGTTGCCCGTTACGCCAATCAAACAATTTTTTTTTTGTTGGCCTAAGTGTATGGCAAATGCATGTTATATCAATAATTAAAGGGGAGCCGAATGCTGGCATTTTCTCTTCTGTTACTTATAAGTGCATAATTCCTGTCACTTCTAGTCATATATTTCCTCTAGAGGGTTAGTTACTGATAATGGAGATAATCAGTGTTTTTGAAACCATTATTTTCTTTTTTGACTGAACACTGGAGGCTGCCATGTTTTCCAACGGTACTGTGTAAAACGTCATCTGAGCGCATCTGACCATGTGTTAACAAAAGCGGGTTACGTAACAACAGACAAAGCAGCAGATTCAACAACAGCGGTTACATAACCTGCTTATAATAGTGCACGCTCAGATGACGTTTCACACGGTACCATTGGAAAACATGGCAGCCTCCAGTGCTCAGTCAAAAGAGCCGATAGTGGTTTTAAAAACATTGATTATTTCCATTATAAGTGATACCCAAGATATACAAGTAGATGCAACATGAATTCTGCACTTATCAGTAACAGCAAACAAAAATTCCAGTGTTTCTTTTCCCTTTAACTCAATCAATCAATTTTGGATCTCTTAAAGGGTACCACCACCCAAATATAATATTCTTATTATAGAAAGGTAACATCTTTAGTATTACATTCCATCAACAAGTTCACAAAAATAGGTTATCAGAAAGAAAAAAATATATAATTGGAAAACGCATCTCCATTCTAAAGCATGCGTTCATGCGGTCTGAATTGAGTAGACTACTGCGTGTGCAGCAAGCGAATCGCCCGGGATTATATTGCCTACAAACGTACGCGTGAATAGCATTGGCGCACTTGCAAACCAGGAACCAGGAAATAGTAGTGGTTCCGTAAGTGGTGGAAATTAATTGCTTTGTTTATGAATTACACAACCCTTTGTAAAATGTTGGGTATCTATTTGATATCACAAAACAGTACCAAAACACATAGTAATGTGTTGTTATATGCCCGGTGGTCCCCTTTAATATTTTCATCACCTAATTTTTCTTATAAAACAGGAACGCAGGAACAAAATGACTTTACTTTTTACAGTTCAATGGCACAGTTGACATTTAATCAAACCTTTTCTGCTTCTTCGAGAAATTATGCCATAGGGAAGAATGAAAATACAAACTGAGAAATAACTTAGCAGAATAAAGGAAGAAAGAGCTACTTACTTTTCTGTTTGTTCTTTCATCTGTCTTCTTGATATAGCCCGTTTCTTAGGTTTATGAAGCTGGTCTGTGTTAGAAGACAAATTCAAGGAATACAGGATACACAAATGCATTTCTCATATTTGTAACAATTTAATCATATCAATTCATAATTTTTTCTGTAAAAAAAAAAGAATTGCCAAAATATATACGCTCATGGTGTTAAAAAAATATAAATAAAATGAAAATCAAATCGCTTTAAAAGAATAAAGCATATTTCATACCAATTTCTCTGCAAGGGACAATCATTGACTTTTATATAATACATGAATATTCATGACGTGTACTAAGGGTGCCTGAATGTGTAAATTTAAGCCACTTTTTCATGAATTTTCTTCTTTTATGTAATTGCAATCATTACATTCAGTGGATATCCTATATATTTGTGTTTGAAATATGATACCATTTGTAAAGAATATTAGATATGAAAAAGATATGAAAAGTTCCTCAGTGAAATATTACCAAATGAGTTCACACTTTGCAGCTTATAGTATTGACATGTTTGTACTGTTTGACATGTTCAGTTATATTGCACTGACCGCTGAGAGGATGGGCATTTGGGTTGACCTTCTTGGAGCGCGGGTCATGGAAGATCTGCTCACGTTCCAGTTCGTACTGCGCCTGAGTGTGACGCTCCTCGGCGGCCAGCCGCACCTTTCGCTGGCGTTCCCGCGACTTGGAGATAAAGTCACTGCGATACCGCTCAAATGCCTCCTGTGTGTCAACATTAATCAAGAGAAGCTAAAATTTAAAAAACAAATACTTTTTTTAATGAAAAATCTAATAATTACCACTCTGATATGATGAAAGGTGTTGCCAAAGTGAAAAAATGAATCAGCATTATCATTATTTCCACAAATGTGCAGTCTCCAAGTGCCTATATCATGTTACAATGAGCACAATAAAAGCCAAATTTAGCCGTTATTTTGGAGACATATCCAAGAATGTAATAATACAGTCAAACCTGCTCTGGTGACTACCCGTCTACCGAGACCACTAATCTTGACTCCCTTGAATGCAGTTTACATGCTAATGAACTTGTCTATACAGACCACTATCTCATACCTGCCAACATTTGAAAATGAAAAATCTTACTCTGATGTGAGCGAAGCGCACATCACGAGCGGGAAGCGCGAAGTCCTTTGCGGCCAGGGTCCAGCTCTAGGTTTCTAGAAGCTCTCTTAGCCTTATTTTTTAACATATGACCACACTGAATGAGCAATATTTCAATGATAAAGATCATGAATATTTTGGCTTATGTATGTGTGTATCTATATGCACATGCACATTTACATTTTTCAAACTTTAAAATCGTACTGGTCCGATTTTTCACCCTTTTCTAATGAAAAAATCGGAACAAATACTTCAAAATCGGACTGGTTGGCAGGTATGCTATCTGAGAAAGACCACCTTTTCCATCCCCCTTGGGTGGTCTTTTATAGACAGGTAAAGGCCACTCCTCTTGACTGCCTACCTGGAGGGATGCCTTCTCATCTTCCTTGGAAGCCTCCTCTTGGGTCTTGACGGGGATGGTGATTGGCTGCGGCTTGTCCTTGCTGGGCGTGTCCTGCTGCCACGCCATCTTCTTACTCAATGGTTGAAACCAGGCTACAGGCTGTACAATTTTCTTTGGGATTCTAAGATATGTTCGGGGGATTAAGTGGATAAGCATCTCATAATATCTTTAATGATGAAAATGAAATTAATCAAAGATTAATCATGGAAAAAAAAGCTAAAGATTGATATTCAAATCCTAAAGCGAGTTGCTCATCAATGATGTTGCATTTGGCGGCAATTTCGAAATGATCGCTCATTTTTACATAATGTTTTATAGATGGGCATTATTCTTGTGTTTCTTGTCCGATTCTGATCAAATTCTCACCAATCATTCCTCTCATTCTCCTTATTCTGTTTGACATTAACTAAATCTGGCCTGGAATTCCCCTTTAATGGCTTAAAGTAAAGTTATTTCAATCATAAGTACAAAAATCAAGTAATACCTTGATGGTGCTTCATTCTCTTTGGCACTAGTCTCTTTCTTCTCACTCCTCCGTCTCCTTCTGTTCTCGTCGTCCTCAACATCCTTGTTGTTATAGTTCTGTCTCCTAGTCAAAACATTGTTGTCCTTGGGTTGTCCAGCTATCCCACCATGCTGTCCAACGTCAACCATAAACGCTGTTCCTGGTTTCACCTTCTGAGGTCTCTCCTGTAATTGCTGTTGCGTGGCACCCATGGTCCTCCGCTTGGTACCATTGCGATCCCTCACTGGAATCCTCGATTCCTGACGTGAACTTTCCTGCGAGGGTTTCTTGAAGACCTCATCCCTCTCAACGTCCATCTTGGTTTCCTTGCTCATCCGTCCTGTTGCCTTTTCCCTGGACCGCTTGGTCATCCCATGGATGGAGTTCGACCTTGTGGGCTTGCAAGCACAAGGAATGCTGGTGTCAGAGCCGACGTCACTTGGGGAATCAGTGTTGTAGGTAACCCCGAAGTCGTCCCGGTGAGCGTAGTCGCTCCTGCGTTTGGCAGCATCTTTGCGTCTCTCTGGCCTCCCATCTCTCATGAGAACTTCTGGAGGACTGGTACTTTCTGCTGTGTTGTAGTTAGAGACCTCGGAGGATCTTATCGATGATGCTTCTTGGACAGGGCTCAAGAGGGGCTCGAGTGATGCCTGAATTCCAAGTTGCCGGTGCCCACCAGCAACGTCAGAGGCCTCTTCAACAGAGCTGGAGATGGCTGAAGATGACAGATCCTCAACAGCTGGTGTGCCAGCAAAGTGGACGTCTTCCTGCTGACCTTTCTGCTTTGAAGACCTCCTCGTCGCTCCGTTTCCCTTCTGCTCTTCGTTTCGTTTCCGCTGCGCTTCCCTCTGCCTGTCAATCTTGCGCTGCAGCTTCACAAGCTTGGAGCTCAGCTTTCGGATCCCGTCTGGGCCCAGCAGCTGCAGGAGTCTGTCCGACTCAAGGCTCATATCGTTCAGCAGCGACTGTTCCGATGTGGCCAATTCAGACAACATCTCTTGGGTCGTGTCATCTTGAGGTACAGTGGTGCTTGTTGACTCCATGTAAACTCCTCCCCTAGAGTGCTTCGAATGGCGTTTATCATCTGGCATCTTTCTCTTTTCGTGCTGCTGCTGCTGCTGCTGATGTCTGTTGGATGATCGAGGTATTTTAGATTCTTTGGGAGATGTTTGGACAATGGCTGCTATGTCTTCAGGTGAGACCTTCCTCTGGAACGCTCTGAAAAGAGGAAGAAAAGGTCTCAAATATAAATACTGTAAATAATGATTTCAAAACTTTTCACTAAACATAACTTATGATTACATTATAATTCAAACAATTTATTTTACAACTAATTAAGAATTCTAGCTCTAGGTCTACAATTTGGCATAAAAATTTGAAGGACCTCTCTGGCAGAATATAAAGCATACTATAATTTGATGCATATAAACATGAATAAGAATCCCATAATACATACAAATACTTCACTTCTATATTTTTAAAGGTCACAATTTATAATCATATTTTTGCATTGGATGTTACTCTTGGCTCCCTTTACTACCTCATATTCAAGCACACAGGAAGCGAAAGTTAACCCATAGCCTACAGAAACCTACTAGACCATGTTTGAACTCTCGAGAATAACAAAATGTAGGAGACAATGGGTTAACTGATTTGCCACACATGCCTTCCCTTCGTTGCCTCCAGGATCTAATGTTGAGAGGATTCAATCTCAATGTGATAGATGCAGTCATGCCTACAAGCCAGCTACGATTAAAGACACTCTGAAACCTTGTAACTACATTATATTGGAAATAGTAATCTACTAATAACACATGGGTTATCTTGCTTAGTCTCTAATAATAGAAAAGAGTCAAATTTTCATCAAGATGTATTCCTTGAGGTCCCAGACTTTTTTTTTCCAGAATCGTTCATCTTTGACAGATTGATACCCGCATTAATATGCTTTTTCTTTAATACAGACATTTATTTCATTCACATCAAATAAGAGCATGTAAACATTCACAATAGTACAGAAGATATAGAACATTAATTGAACTTTAATGATAAAACAACGTAAAAATACAAATGTGATTCTTTATGTTGTTTTTAAAGATAATTATGTAAAGTTTGGACTTGTACATGTACATCAGAACACTGTGATATAATCCCTTTAATCTTGCGTGCCAGAAAAATGTTAGTGCCTGATTGGGCAATTTTTTCATGAGCTACCTAGCATGCCAGAATTATACCCACAGCCAATGAAGTGCACTGATCTCCCGGGGAGGCAGACAAATTTATTGCTGCGGCTAGGGGCGGCTAGGGGCGGCTAGGGTTTCAACTTTTCTGTATTTTGGAAAGCTATGTTAATGTGGATTACTGTACTAGCAGTAGGAAAAATACCTAGATTAACATTGCATCGTATGGGAAATAATATCCTTATGCATAGCAATTTTGTTGCAAACTGCAAAATGTTCTTAATAATTGTAACAAATTGTATAGTCAATGTGCAGAGCTTGCCCTTAGCAGTGGCCCAGATGCCAATGGCCACCGGAAATTGAATATGGCCGCTAAGAGAGAAAGAATTTTGGCCAACAAGTCTATGTCGGGAGGTTGACTTTTGATGAGTCATTTTGGCCACATGAAAGAAAAATTTTAAGGAGAGCCCTGAGTTGACTCAATGCATGCAGAGTTGTCCAAATCTTAGTTGTATAAAGACCATTGGTACTCACTCTAAAGGTTTCAAGTTTTTGTCTGGAGACTGTTCCCGTGGGGTGAACTCTTGCTGATCTCTGGCCCATTTCTTCCTCCGTCTTGGGGTTGAATCGGTCACTGTGCTGCTGCCCTCGCTGTCAGTATCATCTGAGGAAACAGCAAAATAAAGGAGGAAACAAACTCTTAAATTAAATTGTTTCAAATATAAGACATTATATTCCACATACTAAGAATCTTGCTCTACGATTGGTCAAAAGTTAATCACGTGATGAAATATAGTTTCGCCCATCGTTACACTCTGTAGATATCTTGGGTGAAAGTGCGTTGCACTCACTAGATAAAAAGTACTATCTACACTCCGCGGTTGCATTGAATTGAATACCAATAAGTGGCGCGATAACTCTATGCGCGCGAATTACAAATTTAATTGTATTCGTTGTGCATACGGTATACGTGTAGTACACTGCATACGCTATGCACTGTACATCAGAGGCGTCGATCAGCTGTTCGGAAAACACAATGCATTGGCCGGGGCGAGCATTGTTTGTGAACAATTGCATTGTGTTTTCCGAACAGATCGACGCCCCTGTTGTAGTATCGTACATACCGTACACTGTTTGCATGCTCGTTCTGTGTACTCTACTAAAATGGCGGCCACAAACATAAGGTTTGAGCTTTTGGATGAGGATGAAATGGACACGTTTTTACTGGAGAGTGAAAGTAAAAATACAAAGCGACAACTTAAGTTCAGCCTGAAAGTGTTCCAAGATTATTGCGATGCGGGAATCATACATTTTGACAAACTGTCTGACATGGACTTGAAATCGCTAGACCAAGTGTTGGGGAGATTGTATGCTGGTGTGAAATCGCGAAATGGTGAGTCATACAGTAAGAAATCTCTACAAGCTTTGAGGTATGTGGTCTGCAGAGACATTTTTTGAATTTGCGAGACATAGACATTATCAAGGATACCAACTTTGCGAAACCTGGTCGAGTGTTCAAAACTGTTCTTCGGAAACTCAAGGAAGAGGGGAAAGCCAATGTAAAACGGCCTGTCAGTGAAACCGGCATGAACACGATTCAAGACAGTCTAGTCTATAGACCAGGTCCAGGACTCTCCTTGTGGACTACAACGTAAAGTTTTCAATTTCATCGACATTATGACCAATTGTGCGAACAGGGGTGAAAAGAATTTGCATGTTGAACTGTTATGGAATTGTCATGGAATAACATATTGGTAAGTAGATCAAACCTAGTAACACAGTAAAAGTAGACTAGTACTAGATCTAGAAGATCTAGAAGATGAGGAATATAAAGCAAATAATCACCTTTTGGTTTCAGGCGATGGCAAACTATCACTTCCTCGGCGATCTGAATGTATACGCTATCTTTCCTCAGCTTCGCTTCGGAAAGATAGCTACATCCAGATCGCCTCGGACGTGATAGTTTGTCCCATCACCTTCACCAACGGTAATTATTTGCTTACTATCTGTATCATCTTGAGAAACATACCTTAAAAAGAAATGTTTGGTAATCATCTCATTACCATCATCACCAAGGTGCTTCCATTCTGTGCACTTATGCGCGCAGTTGTACTTGCACGCTCACAAGTGTTCTCATTGGCTGTCTCGGCGTACTGGGTTGTCATGGAGGCAAACCAACTCATTTGTGAATGTTCGCCGTTTCCGAATGTGCCTAATGAGAATCACATGCGTATCAACAATTAACTATCTTCCCTCAGCATAACCTTGACCGAGCATGGTGGCTTAGCGGTTAGAGTGTCCGCCTCATGCACGGGAGGTCCCGGGTTCGAACCCAGACCGGGTCATACCAAAGACTTTAAAAATGGTACCTTGTGCCTTCTAGCCAGACACTCGGCATTTATAGAATGGAGAAGGGAAAGTTAATCACACGAGTTACCAGTGGACAAGCCCCCTTCTGTAACTTTCGCTACATTTAGTAGACGTGTGGCCTAGGGCTATTGAAACAGAGATAGGCGCCGCCTTATGTGCCAACATTGGTACGGGAAAGACTTTAACTAACCTCAGCATAACCAAAAAGTCTCTTACCCCTGACAAAAATATACTATACCTCTCTGGGCGATGTTGGTATGTGTATGGGAGAAAATATATTTTAACAAACTGCTTTTTGACCAATCGCATGGCTAGAACATTCTTATGAGGGATATAATTTATATTATACATTAACTGTTCTAGTGTTTGAGAGTGTATAAGTGTGTTAACGTACCTTGCACAAACTGCTCCACAGTGTGGCGGACTGGATCCTGCACAAAGTGTGCCAGTCGGTTGACACTCCTGGAATCCAGGCTCGAGACATTGGATGATTCGTTCCCTTTCCTCATCTTTTAGGATCAGGTCCTTCTTGACTACATGTACATTTATCATGTTTTATCCTTTTACACTAAATGTACTACTGGGGGAAATAATTATCATCAATTAATTATATGCACTCGTACCTTGCACAAACTGCTCCACAGTGTGGCGGACTGGATCCTGCACGAAGTGTGCCAGTCGGTTGACCCTCCTGGAATCCAGGCTGGAGACGTCCGATGACTCGTCCCCTCTCAACTCTCTCCTTGCCTCCTTGAAGGCCTCCTTCTGCTGCTGAAGGCGCTGGTACTGATCCCACATCACTGAAGCTTCGTGGTACAATGGGTCTGCCTCGTTCTAACAAAAATCATGGTTTAAAAATACACACAACGGAGAATCAGAAGATGGTTCATTGTACATCATGTCAGTCTTATTTTAACCAAGTCATGGTGAAAAATTGAGCACATATATTTATTCCTTTCTTTTTACAAAATACAATTGTATTATAATAAAATAAAATGATTTAAATGGAATAATTAAAGTGTTCAACTGCATTTCAAACATTTCATTCTTGCAGATTTCAACATATTTGATGTAATTAACTGAAGGCTACTTGACTTGACTACTTGAGAAAGATTTTACCAACCTGTAGAATATCTTCCAGAACCCTTCTGCTGAATGTCCCTGGAAGCTCTGGCACCTCTGGACGATATCCTGGGCCGTACTGCTGATACTGCCTTCTCCCATCCCTCTCCCCAGGGACTTCTGCAGGATACTTCATGGATGGTGGCTGGTCCATGCTTTGCCGGAACTGAGCTCTCTTGGTAGGGGATCCCATACTTGGGGCATACTGCTGCCTGTACTGTCCCTCTGGGTAATATCCTGCTACAGCGTCTACCTGCTGACTCTGCTGTGTAGCAGTAGCAGTCCAGCTTGTTCTTGGTACTGCAGCAGGAACACCAAAGCCAAACCTCTCTGGGCCTGTGGTAACTTGCCCCCTTCTCCCATCAGACTGATCCAGAGAAGTGAATTCCTTGACAGGCAGCCTTGAAACTGGCACTGGCACTGGCACGTTTCTTTGGTACGTTCCGTTCTGGGGGTCGAGGGTTTGTCTGGTGTCATACGTCATCTGTGTGAATTCGTGAGGAGACCATGAGTGGCCACGCTTCTTGCCAGAGGCTCTGGCTGCTGCAGAGGCATCTGGCATGCCACGTGTGTGTTGAGGACTTAATGACAGGTGCTGCCCGACCCTCTTCTCGTCTGGAGCTTCTGGCCGACTGCTGTCGCTATAGGATCTAGTGTAGCGTTTGTTCTCCAGCTGATCAGGGGATCTACCACCTTGCACTTGCCCTGTACGCTGAGGACTCTTTGTCTCTGGCACACCTCTATCGTATCTAGGAATCTTAGAAGAATGCGGAGAGGTGGTGCTGGAGTCCTTACTTCCTCTGGTTCCATAGGCATTTTCAGGGAAGCTTGGTGGATGAGCATCATCAGATCCTAATGAAAGAGGAAAATAACACCACTGCTAGACACAAAAAACTAGATGGATCTTCGATTGCGCGCAATCGAAAATTATGCCTCCGCTATCACGCGATTTTAATATCAAGCCCAAATTAACATGCACTGATTTAATTTTTAAAAATATTTTTCATATATTTTGAGTCCTGTGACCTTGACCATATGACCCCAATCTTTGATGGCTCCATACAAAACAGTCAGGTTCCAAGTTTGATTGAAATCTGACATTTAGTTCTTGAGATTTTGGCATTACAAGCTTTTTTGCATGCATGTATAATGAGTCCCGTGACCTTGACCTCAACCTCATGACCCCAACATTTTATAGCTACGTTGACTCTTTATGATACATTCAGGTACCGAGTTTGATTGAAATCTAACATTCAGTTCTTGAAATTTTGCCATTAAAAGCCATTTTCGCATACATATTGAGTCCTGTGACCTTGACCTTTGACCTCATGACCCCCCAAATCTACTCAGATCAGTGGCACCTCGATATGTACACTCATACCAAGTTTGAAATTGATCCGTCAACCGGTTCTTGAGATATCGCAAGAACGAGGCATTTTTGCACATACATTGAGTCCTGTGACCTTGACCTTTGACCTCATAAACCCCAAAATCTTATCAGATCATTGCCACCCCAAGATCTACACTAACACCAAGTTTGAATTTGATCCATCAACCAGTTCTTGAGATATCGCGAGAACGAGGCATTTTTGCATATATATTGAGTCCTGTGACCTTGACCTTTGACCTCTGACCCCTAAAATCTAATCAGATCATTGTCACCCCAATATGTACACTCATACCAAGTTTGAAATTGATCCGTCAATTGGTTCTTGAGATATCGCGAGAACGAGGCATTTTTGCATATATATTGAGTCCTGTGACCTTGACCTTTGACCTCATGACCCCTAAAATCTAATCAGATCATTGTCACCCCAATATGTACACTCATACCAAGTTTGAAATTGATCCGTCAACTGGTTCTTGAGATATCGCGAGAACGAAAACGGGACGTACGTACGGACGGACGGACGTACGTACGGACGTACGTACGGACGGACGGACGGACAACCCGAAAACATAATGCCTCCGGCCACTTCGTTGGCGGAGGCATAAAAACATTTGTGGTTCTATAAAAACTTGCTATGGATAATAAATCAAAATGTATGAAACCTCTTTTAAAATGTTCCTATTCTATACGTTTTTGTATTTTATAGTCTTTATTAGAACTAAGACAGATTAACATTTAAAGGTAAAAGTTTCAATGAACAATGTATATGTACATTAATACATGTATGGCAATAAAAAGTAAACAATATTTTAAAAAGTTTATCAGCCAGCAGTAATTTCTGAGCATGTATTTTGCAAGTCAATGTTACATGTATTTGGAGTAAAACAAAATTAACTTCTAAGAAATCAATAAAAACATGTACCTGGATGAGAGCTTTCCAAGGTGGTATTGCTAATGGTTGGTGAGCCATCTGTAGGTCCTTGCCCATCGATGGGGTAAGTGTAGATCACACCCGAGCTGCCTGGTGGTCTGTACGGCCTTAGGAACCCATCTCTCAGGAAGGAATCGTTACCTTGGCTTTGCCTAGACTGTGTTCTGGTGCTCTCATTTGACTCTGTCCTTGATGCTGCAGTACCACTCGACTTTGATTTTGATCTTGATTTTGATAATGATCTTGGCCAGCTGTTAGTGCTATACTCTTCATGCATGGGTTGCTGCTGCTGCGATGGTAGATGCTGTGGCGTCTGTGATTTGGGTTCACTGCGATATTCCTTCTGCTGCTGCTGCTGTTGTCTGCCATCAGAGTTAGCCCGCACAGCTGTACCAGAAACATGTGATGGAATAGGAAGCTTGCTGGCTGGTGCATATTGCTGGGCACTCTTGAACTCAGGTGATATCCCCCATGAACCAGAGCGATGATGCGACGATGCAGCATTAATAAGTTGCTTGTTTACCTTGATTTCTGGTGATGAGTGTGACCTTGGGACTTCAAACAGACTGTCATCCATGCTGCTTTCCAGTTTTGAATAGTTTTCATTCCTCTGTCCGCCACTGTATAATCTTGCCAGTTGTGGATGTTGAAGTTGCTTCTCATCTCCATGCCAGGATTTGTGCTTGGCAGCCGAACTCTCCTTGGGATGTTGATGGATCCCTCCCATTCTACTAGCGGCCAACTGCTGCAAATGTGGTTGCAATTGTTCAGGAAGGAGTCCATAGTGTACATGATCTGATGGAAGTGGTTTTCCCAGTGATCCAGAGGGAGCGGTCTGGAAGTCATGGTCAGACGGTCTTTGTGATGAATGCCTACTTGCAGCATCATTATGTCGCATATTAACAATGTTGTTGGCATTGGTGTCTTGTCGGTAAGGTGTTCTTGTGTCCACACTGTGATCAAAAGTACGGTCAGCAATCCGTTGCAGATGAAGAGAGAGCAAGTCTCTTGCTTTTTCAAAAGCACCATAAGGTTGTTGCATTAACTCTGCAACTGAGTCCCTGGGTGAAATAGATGTATTAGATTTGCCAGTAGAATATCTGCTCCCCAGTGATATATTGGATGGATTTCTGTCCAACATTGATGGATCCACTGAACTTAGTGCTTCTGAAATGATCCTTTCGACTCGCTCACCCGGAGCTTCTTGGCCAAGAATTGCCTGAACCCTAAACGCCAACGAGTCAGCACTTAAAGCTGAATAGTCTCTCCCAGAAGCAGAGCTGGTTCCTCCATCCCTGGCAGACGACATTTGAGAATTCTGTACAGATCTAGGTGAAAATGGTCTTTGTGTCTGAGCGTTTCCTTCACTGATCTTCCTCTCCAATTCTGACATCTGCATCAAAGCTAAAAGATCTTCTCTCGACAAAGATTCACCTTGAACATGTGGCGCATGGCTAACAGCTTTATCAGCAACAGTCAGAAGGTGCTGAACTCTCTGAGACAATGAGTCATATGTAAGAGTGCTGGAAGAAGAATGGCTAGCCTCTGCTGATCTAACACTTTCCCTGGATCGATTTGATTTGAAAGTTTGTTGGAACGTGATCTTGTTGCTGTCCCTGAGTCCAGAGGAATCTCTTGATCTTCCACTTCCTGAACCCATTGGCACAGTCATACTTCCTGAAGGGGAAGGAGTCATGAAGACATCATCTTGAGCAGGGAACCCATCATCATTTTCACGTTCTGCCCTTGCATGCTTCGTTACTCTGTTGATAATTTCTCTCACAGAGCTTGAGGTGCTTGCTTCGGAAAGTGTTGGAGAGCTTTTGCCAACTTCTGTCTGAATGTCGAGGAGCTGACGAGGATCGATACCAGCTTCATGGAGCTTCCGCAAGCTTTCAGACTCTAGAAGGAGACGTTGCACATGCTCTGCCAAGGAATCTGTGGAGCTGCTACTGGAACCCGACCTTGAAACAGGACGAAAGGGCTGTCCATCGCTTCTCCTGTGAGCAGAAGACGACTTGTAGCCATTCCTCATCATTCCCATCGGCAGACTCGCTTCTTCAATGCTGTCTGGAGTGCCAGTATTTGAGGAGGAGGCACTTCCAGACAGAGCACCAATATCCTCTCCAGCTTCCTTGTGGTCTGCACCAACATTGTTCACTTGCAAGAGAAGTGCCACACGCCTTGCCAAAAGATCCCGCTCAGTTTCTCCGCCTTGTTGTACTTGACGCACATCCATGCCTCTCGCGTTCCTGTCTCGATTTCTTTCCATCTGCCTCTCACTAGAGTGACTTTCACTATCACTGGAGAAACCAATGTTCTGGCTCCTTTGCTGATCTGCTCGTTTACTCTGCGCTGTATCTGCTTCAGTTGGTGAAAGATACTTGAAAGGTAATGAATCCCTTGAAGCATTTTGTGAAGCCCTCTGATCTTGGGAAGGTGTTGCTGTGTGATCATTTCTCAGATAATATTGTTCAGTTATGGAAGAAGAAGTTCCTTGTGATCCTCTGCCTTGAGACACAGACTGATTGTTCTCTTTCCCATTCTGGTATGGTACATGTATATCTGCTGATCCTTTGACAAAAATGAATTCTGCACCTGAAGACACATGTTCCTCAATATCTAATGGCTGCTGACTATCAAGGTCTGAAGGCAATTTCTTAGCTGAACCTTGTGTAAAATCCTCTGCTGATGATATTGCTTTTGATACGGGAGAAAAAGTTCTACCATCTTCCAAGTTATTTGAAATGGATCTACTTCGGTTTGAATCAGCACTGCTGGAGCGGTCATCTCTTGCAAAATATCTTACATCTTTTGTTTGTTCTCCATTTGAACTGCCATTTGCTATTTTTCCTGCGTGAACGGGAGAAGGTGTCTGCTGCTCTAGGCCACCTTCTGACTGCCATGGCGTGGTGGCTGCTGAGCTGTGAGCATCTGCCCTGTTTCCATCCTGGTTCTTTGAATCAATGTCTCTATCACTGACTCTGTCTTCACTGCTGCCATCAAAACTATGCTGCGTCACTGACATCTGAAGTGCACCACTCACAAAGTCTGCTGAAATTTCAGCTATGGCTTCCTGTACTGCACCTAAAGGTACATTCTCACTGAGCCTTCCTGTTCTATCAGAATCGTTGCCGTCCACATCTTCAACATCTGAAAGCGGGACAGGAATATCCATGTCACTGCTTGCCATCGTGCCGCTGTCATCTTCCTCAAATGGGAATGCCTCTCTGGTTATACCACCAGTGACATCAACCATCTGACTTACACGACCACCATCTTGTGAGCCTAAGCTGCCATCAAGGTTGAGTGGTGGCACAGCAAAGCGTTTACTCTCCTCATCCTCATACCCGATGGGAAGGCCACCTAAGGGGGAAAAGACATCTGCAGGGACAGTGGCACTCAGGGTACCTTGTTCCATAAAATGGGGACTAGCCCCAGGTCCAGAATCTGAGATTTGGCTCTCATCTTCAATTGGGTGCTGGGATAGAGTGAAGCTCTGAAGGAGGGCTGAAGCTTCATCACAACTTGTGCCATGAGCGCTATCTCCGAGAGATACAGGAGTGTGGGTCTGCCTCTCATCCTCAAGAGGATGTTGCGATAAGATGCTGCTCTGGAGGACTGCAGCTCCATCTTTAGTTTCATCAGCGGATGCGGTAGATTGGTGCTTTGATGATGCCCTACTGTTACCGCTCGTGGCAGAATTTGGTGGAGAGGGGCTAGGGGACGAGCTGTGGATGTCCTCTTGCACAAGCGTATACCAGGAGTCCTGGAAGAAAAACACAGAAAGAAATAACTTTTAAAAAATCAAAGTAAGATAGCATAGTTAACATTGGTAATTATGTTGTAAAATTACTATTTAGAACATTACATTCAACATCACAAGTAACTGATTGTTTTCATGCATTTTTATTGGGGCTGTATTAAACTAGTTGTATAATGTTCAAACATGTATACAATGTACATGTATACTCATGGTATTTCTCGAAATAATAGGCAGATACCCCCACACCAAGTCACACATTGTAAAGGTGTCTGGTTTATTTTATCAATACTCCACTCTATATATTGTATGTAAGAGGGCACATGTACTGAGAGTAATAATTTACTAAATAACAAACAATTAAACAAATAATAATACAAAATATTCCACATAATTTACATTCACATTAATCTAATCAAATAAATAATAACAAAATAATCAAAAATAAATATTGTATATAAAGCAAAACAAAAAACTTACATGTGTATTGCGGTGCAAATGTTATGTATAATCTGTCCAAAATTTGACATATTTTCACTCTGTTTGTCTAGCTTTACATACATGTACATGTACATGTAGGTCTAACAATTTCTATAGTACATGCTCATGTACAAGTGTTCTAAGATTATTTTTCTCACATACGATAGCAATGGAGAGGTTTGGAGGGTTGCTCTAAGGTAAACTTTTAACATGTTCCCTGCTAGATACAATATTGGGTTTCCCATACCAATAATACGCAGTACACCAGCTACTAATAGGCAACATGGGCTTAATGGGCAGTTCGGCATGGAGTAACTGCCTTTAGCAGGAATCAAAATTAGAACTGGCCCGCTGTCCCCAGGCAAGAAAAGAGCTTTGGGACACCAATATTGAATTAATTCCAAATATAACATGCCCAACTGAAAAACCAGAAGCAACATATTGTTTAAATCATATTTTTCTCTGTTTTGAACTACATGTATCTATTAAATCATGTTTCAGTTTAAACATTTTTTTTTTCTTCAAATGATAAAATTAAATTTTACTTGCCCGACAAGTCCACCATGGAATACAAAGTAAAAGGTAATGTATTGCACTGCCTTTGGACAGGATTTAGAAGGAGTGGTTTAGAGAAGATTAGAGACCTAGTAAGACAGATGATCATACTTTGGGACTACATCTATGCTTCAAAAGGAAGTGTCATTGACGATGGTTTCAAATGTGGGACTGTACTGTCTGGATAGGATTGTACATGAAGGCATTGGGAGGCTTTTAGACTAATTGGATTATGATAACTATTTTCCAGAGAAGCAAATAATTTCACAAGATCTTTATCAAATACACAGCACCGTTTAGAAATTCACATACATTGTACTTTTTACTACCAGTTATGTATGATTTTCTTCTTCTTTATCCGTGCGCATACTCTGAATGATAATTACATGAAAGAGAATTCAACACCAAACATATATATATATATAGCAATCATAAATTTGGAGATTTGTTTTCCCCATATCACCATGCCTCTTACTGGGACTATGCAAATAAAAGCGTGCAGAAAGTTTTGTTTTAAATACCATTTGTTTATTTCCATTTTAAGAAGGTCAGAAAACAGAGAAATAATTTTAGGATATTCATAGTATGAAAGGGGTAACATGCTCACTGCTATTACACACCAAGTAGACACAAAATAAATAAATGAGAGAAATACAATAATATCCATAAAGATAAAGGAAAAAACATTCATACAAAATTACAAACAAATGGATATTCTGGACACAAGATACATAAAAAACAAAGATCTAATCATAACAAGCATTGCTAAATGGTGAAAAACATTGTTTGTTTTTTCATTTATTCCATTCATTCTGTACTTTCTTACCGTGAAAATGATCTTTTCAAACGTATAGAACTTCTTTTGTTCAAGCATTTAGAGAATAAAAATATTGCATCAATTATGTACATGATTATTTTTCCATTAATCATCAATATATTCAAATGCAGACATACATGATTTAATTATGTAGGCCATTTGTCCCCTGTTTCCCTTTATATCTCTTCACTCAAATTGCAGAGCTTGTAAAGTTGTATGCATTCTTACAAGCTTAAGAAGAATGCATACAACTTTACAAGCTTGTAAACTTGTAAGCATTCTTACAAGCTTGTAAGCTTGTAAACTTGTAAGTTGTAAGCTTGTTAACTTAGACAGGCACAACATAAGGTACACCAACTTTTGGATTGAAACTATATTGGCTATGCCAGGGCTCAACATTAGGACAGCTACAAATTAGCTCTGGGCCCACCAATCTTTGATGCCAAATTCTACTTGCCCTTAATGGTCAAGAAAAGAAAACAGAATTTGTAATGTACTGTATATCTGCCATCAGCCTTAGATTCAGGTTACGGCCACTAACATTTTAGAAATCTTTTTTTTTTCAAGCATTGGCTATGCACTTTTTAATTCTATTCTTCACTGAAGTTAATTACTCTAATGTTTCTAGTCAGGGTCTTGAAATTTCATTCCTAAAGTAATGGATAAATGTCTGGTTTTGAATGATAAGAAAACCTGTGAATAATGATGACCCAAGGGAAAAGGTGGCCACTGTAGACATGTGACCTCTATGACAGTTCTATAGTACTAGGGAATCACTTTCAGTGACCACTATAGACAGATTGGCTGCTATAGATAGGTTTGACTGTATATTAATGGGATTCTGACGTCCAACATGGTGCCAAGAAAGTGAAAAATAAAGGCTGGCATGTCTATTGTTGGTGTTGATGGAAGAAAATGGCTTGCAGAGAGACGAGGTAGAGGAATATGGTACAAAACATCTTCCTTGAAAAAAGTGTTGATTTTCTAAGAGACTAAATGCAGTACATGGAAGTACATGTAAAGCCTACCGCACACTTTACGATCTAATTCTGATCAGACGATCAACTGCGTATCTGAACTAAAGCAATATTGTAAATGTAGTATAGTTCAAATCCTTAATTATTCATTGGATCAGATTGGATCTTGCAGTGTGCAGTGGCGTTACTATCCACCTAAAGCCATTACTATCCACATAGAAGAGTACACACTGTTGCTCATCAAAGAAATACATGTGACATGAACAGAAAACTATTCATAGCAGTATAGGATAATGTTGTTTTTTAAGGTGATTTTGATATCAATAGACTGACAGGTTCTTCAAAGAAATAAGTCATTTAAATGGGCATGGTGAGTTTCTATACTCTCCCTTCGCCCCAGCCATTCAAGCAATAACCCATTCAGGACTGGTCCTGAAAATACCCCGGATTGGGTCTAGATGAAGAATTCATGCAATTTAGCAAAATCAATCAGTCCTTAATGGGTCAAGAATCTCCCAAATACCTATTATTACTCTGTGAAAAATAACTTGCACTTAACCCTTGTATTAGTGGTCCTGAAAGTACTCGGCTAGGGTGACGGGTCTATGTTATAAATACCAAAATCAAATCGTCTTCAATGGGTTCAGAATTTTTCCCGCTAATAATTTGGTACCAAGATTGTTGAATTGTTTGGTTGCTAATAAGCAGTCGAGTAACAATTAAGTGCTCTTTTTTTCTAATAGTTCGGTTGCAATATTACATTAACCCGCTCCCTTCGAGATTCTGATATCTCCATAGACGTTGTACACAACCCACCCAGTTCCCGTAGTCAAGGGGTTAAATTATTTGGTTACTGATGTATACCTGTTTTGGAGATCCACCAGGGGATCTACTCCCGGGCCTATCTGGATCACTCATGGTGTCCAAGTCGAGCGATGTCACGTCACGTAGCTGGCTGGCCAACTAGAAAGTAGGACTTGAAGTCCCCCGAGGTCTCCTCAGAAGAGAGTCGCCATCGCATCATCCATTTTATGATGATTCACCTGGGTGTGTGCGCCTGGCGACTACGTACAGTGGTTGGTAGAGATACATGTACTTGTACATCTATGTGTGTGTTGCATCATTATGATATCTGTTTATATGCAAGAAGAAAAGAAAAAAAGGAAATAAAATAGGGGGAGCAGAAAGGGGAAAGAGAGAAGGGAAAGGGAAGAATGAGAAAGTTAACAATTTTTAGGATAGAAATTTCACTGTCTCTTCCACTAATATCAAAAGAGCATAGTTATTATAACCTTAACTTTTCATAATTAGTGAAATGCTCCTGTCTCTTCTACCATCAATTAGGAACATAATCATGACCCTAATGTTTGAACACAATTTGCGAAATTTCACCGTCTCTTCTAACATCAATTATGAACATGTACATATAAAGTTATGACCCTAATTTTCAATAATTGGCGAAATCTCACTAGTCTCTTCTAACATCATTTATGAGCATAGTTATGACCCTAATTTGTCACAATTTGCAAAATATGACAAACTCAACGATTTGCCTGTGCGCCTGCCAACTAAATGTATGTCTGCATCCGATATGCAGGAAACTGGCAGAGGGGGAGAAAGGGAAAGGTGCCAATTTGATAAGGATACATGTACACATCTCACTGATACACGAGTATACAGTATGTTTCATTTCTATCTCATGGGCACAATTTAATATTAAATTGCCCTGGCATGGTTTCCATTATGACAATTCCCCTGTGTGCCTGACAGCTACATGACTGTATGTATTGCATCATAAGTAAGGTTATCTGTCACAATGAACATGAGGAAAAGAGAGCAAATGGAAATGTGCCAATTTCAGCCTGGATAATACTCTCACTGATACTATGCTTACTATTTCATGTTTCTCTCTTTGGGCTTACATTTACAAATTGACCATAATAATGATTCACCTGTGTGCCTGCAAGCTAAATGTATTGACTAGGACTGTGTGCTTCACATCATTAACGTACGGTATCAGTCACAAAGTGGAAAATAGAGAAAGTGGAGAAAATGTGACTGCATTGGGTGCCAATTTTCGTATCCCACTGTTCTAAATACAAATTTTGTCATTTTTAAAGTACATAATTTGCCACTGAATACCAGCGAAATGCCCATAGATCTATCACAAAAAATCAAACTTTCCCACCTACATGTATATGTAAGTAACAATGCAGGAATTCATTTTTTATTTTAGGGGGCTACTTTTTCAATCTGATGGATATCACAAAATATTTAACATAATACCCTATTTTAATTTTAGGGGCTACCAATTGAATTTACGGGGCTATTTTGAAAATTAGGGGGCAAAATCGCTCTCAGCCATCGTATATTTCCTACCCTGGTAAGTAACAACCCTCAAAAGCAAGACGAAGAGATATCGCTACAGTACACAGAAGCAAATCAATTTCTCCAACAAGACGTACAATGTAATTCATATGACAATCACATGAGCATACAGTATGGGAGAATCATCATCCCTATAGATGCAAAATGAATTGGACATTCAGAAATTATATTTCATTCCGCAAACATACAATGTATGATCCAAGGTACATGCAACATACAAGAATACACACATGTGTATTCAGATTTCAGAGATTTATTGCATTTAATGCACTATATAAAAATGAGTTATTATTATTCAAACCATAATCACATCAATGTGAATCTCCAAAATATGACTATTGACTGTTCTTGGAATAATGAATAATAAACCCAAAAAGAGACCAGAATAGGAGAACAGATTTGGAAGAAAATGGTAATTTATGAGGGCATGAGTCAGCACCTTATTGACGCAAGTTCTGCGAGTGACATCACAGGACGATTGTCCTCTCTTGACGGAGCAAGCTTCATCAGTACATGTAACAGGTATTAGGTATAAAGTTAAAGGGACAGTTTTTAAGACTCAAAATATGTTAGAAATCCATGTGACATCACATGATTGCCATCTCTTGATGGAGCAAGCGTCTTCAGTATGTGTATGTATTTAAAATATTTTAGAAATCTGAATGACATCACAAGCGATTATGGAGCAAGCTCTTTCAGTACATGAAACATGTATTAATACTTTAAAGGGACAGCTATTAGACTAAAAATATTTAAGAAATCCGAGTGACATCACAAGACGATTGTCATCTCTTGACGGAACAAGCTGCTTTTACATGTTAAAGGGACAGTTTTTAGACTCAATATTCTAGAAATCCATGGTCCAGTTGTGGCAACTCAATAGCAGCTTCAGAAAAGTTGGGGGAATCATGTATATCTAGCCAAAATATTTAACTAATATTAGTAAAATAATTTTTTGTACATGCAAATTTGTATTTACAAGCCAAAATGGCCGTGCTGCTGAGATGGCAGAAACATTGCACAGTCGCTATGCCCGGCTAATGGTCCCTGTACGTACCTGACTTGTCATTCCAAGATTTGATCACTTTGTGCTGCTGCTTTCCATTATATATATTTCATATTGATTGATTACAAGTGCTAATGTCAGTGCCAACTTATCTCAATTTCAAACATTTGTTTGACAAAATAATCCATTTTTAAGGCAGCTTTTTGTTGCCAACTCAATAGCATTTACAGATGAGTTGTGATCTTTCACATTGTTGGGGATGTTTAAATACATTTTGATGCATGATTTAACACTTGCCAACCGCAAGGCTGTGGTATTCGCAGATGATTTATGATCTTTCACATTGTTGGGGATGTTTAAATGTATTGTTCTATCTTAGAATACTATCCCAGTAAAATATGCACATTCAGGAATCAGGAGTAAGGGCCATTTAGCCCCCCCCCCCCCCCCCCCTCCAAATGCCCCCAAAGAGCTGAGGAAACCATTAAGGTGCCCCCACGATTACTATATAGAGTTCAATGCTAACCTAATTTAACCAATTCACTACAAGATTCTGAAATCCCCATAGACTTTGTACATAGCCCACCCGGTTCCCGTAAGCAACGGGTTAAGAGTGCTATTTTGATGCAATCATGCATCAAAAGTAGCCCAAGAAAATGTTTTTCCTCTGCTTTAATATTAAATTTATCTTCTTTCTCACTGGCTCATACATTGTACATGTATGCACTTCTATTGTGACTCCTGAAAACAGTACAAGATTGATGGTTTGTTTTCATTCATTTGATTAACTCCAGGCTAACAGCTTAAAAATTTGATTAAAAAATGTGTGAGCAGCAAATGATAATAAATGTTCCAGTTTCCACAGTATCCATCCCTCTATAAGAAGGGCCAAATAAACAAATTTAGCAAGTTAATTACGTGGAACGTGCCTCGGGAAAGATTCACACAATCTTTGCCATGACATGCATTTCCTCTGGGAGGCATTCCTGCTTGACGTTTGTTTATAATGGGGGATTTACAGTCCGGCGATGTTACGTCAATACCGGCAAATCCGTCTTACCCCGCACCAAATTAAGAGCTGTGCGGGGAGGCTAAATGACTTTTGGGAGCCGGCAGCCCGGAGGATTATCGTTAACTGGAGAGGCCCCAACTTGGGAAATTTATATCACACAGTAGTAAATGTCAACATTGGCTTAGAGGCATTGGATATTGCTAATGAAAGAACATGGCTTCTAAACATGGATACTAAAAGAAAAGGATATTTCTATTTTTATTTCATTTGGGGGGGGGGGGGGGGCACATTTTGTGTAGATGATGTGGCAAGATAGGATGGGCACTTGACTTCAAATCTAAATGTCCTGAGTTTGAACCCAATCGACGTCTGGTCATTAATGTCCTTTAGCAAGTCATTTTATCCACATAGCCTGGGTGCTATTATATGGCTGCTCTTGGGTAGTATGCTCCCTGGTGAGTTGAGATGGTGCGCAAGATGATTGTGTCGGTTTATACCAGTGGGGTAATAATTATACAAGTGCATTTATGGCATGTATGCATTTGAAATTTGTTATGCACTATGATATGAAAACATATTTCTGTCAAGCTCATGTGAAATGCAATTTCAGGGGCTCTTTCACATGATTTTCTGGGGCTCTTTTGAGTCTCTGTACATTATTAACAAATGATTACAGAATACAGTCTATTTGCAGAAAGAAGACAAGCAAACAGTACATAACATGTCTGTAAATTATTACAAGAAATTAGAAGATTCTGCTTAAAGTGAAACCAGTAAAGTGTCTAACCCAAGAAAATTACTTGGAGCTTCCACATTTATCTTCTACTGTGTTGTTTGGCTTATGGTAAGAGAAGAATAAAATAGGGTTAGATTTTTTTAAATGCCCCTCTATCATTGATAATCATTCAGCTCAAGAGCGTTAATGAACGGTCATAAACCTCATACACGTTATACAGTAATTCGTTGTAAAAGCTGACGCCAATTTTCGCTTTTTTAACCAGGAAAGCAGTGTTCTTTTTCAATGAAACTTTCACACATCATTCGGACATACATGTATCTTACAATGATTTTGGTATAGGATTGAAGTCTCAAATGTTATTTTGGGCAATATCTGACACTTTTATACAGGTTGCTTTTAATATCGCAAATCTTATATTACTAGCTGTACCCGCGGAAATCCGCGGGTTTTTGAAAGAAAAAGACGATGATGACATAACAACACTTTAAAACTTTACTAAATATCCCACAGTCATCATTTAAATAGTAAGACAAAATAGACTCGGGCGATTCAATCCCACCCCACAACCCGTCAGGGCCCCGTCCAACGATACATCCGACCAATGTATGACAAAATCATGATGGTTTAGTATCCACGCAAAGTTATTCAGTTATCCCCCCATATTTCATTATGATCCATAATTTGTTCCGCTTGTATTGAAATAGATACAATAATATATGTTTGTGTTCTTGCTAATAAAGTAGCTTCGCCGCTCCCCCCCCCCCCCCCCTCGCGGCTCCAATTGCCTGTATGACAAATAACCCGTCGTGTCCCCTACACGTTTCATATCATAAACTAAGTTCTCCCGCGTATGTTCCTTTGTTCATATTCTTGAAGATATTACCTCCCCCGTCCATTCTACCCCCACCCCCACCCCCCCCCCCCACCCCCTAGGCGTCTCTTCTGGTACTGCATGGTAGCTTCGTGGCTGACTTAATACATCTTACCACAAGCTGGCGCAATTATAGTATCGTGTACGGTAGGGCGAATGAGATAGCGACCAGAGACGATGGTCAGTAGGTCAGTGAGCTATGCAAATAAACTACGGTTCGGTGGGGTAATTAGATGACTGCGCGACGTGTATACACGGCTGTACAGCCATTGCGCGTTGTATAACCGCAGCTAAATTGAAGTTGTCGCATTTTGTCGTCGATGCACTTACAAACACGATGCCAATCGGCAATAGCGATCATTACCATACCATCCGCGTAATATAAATATTGATATTTATCAAAACCTGGGTAGTTTCGCAACGTGTTATATCTAAAATGGTTTCTCGATATATTATTTGTTTTATCTACTCCAATTTATATTCTTACAAATACTTTTACGGCGATAAATCGTTAGTCAATGCTCGGCGTCTTAAACGGGCAATTGACATTGCTGACTTTCCCTTTTCTTCGATCTGGACGACGACCACGGGGCGGGAGCGACTCGGGAATGCCTTATTGTCCTCCGCAAAACGTATATCCTTCGATCGCGACGGTCGGGGAGTCGCAGAATCCTCGGGGTGAGGATATCTCGAGTGGGAACCATTTTGGGGGGTTGAAGCTTACCGTATTACTATAATAGATTGGCAAGCTAACAATTCAATGATATATCAGATCTGTGGCAACAGTGGCACTATTTGAATATACTAAATCTTTGTTCTAATTCATAATAATAGAAATCAAACAAGAAACGTGGCCACTGTATAGGGGATCACAAAATATAAATACAACATGTTAGTGTTAGAATAAGAATGATTGCTACACGGTTGGACTTAGACAATGTTCAGAGTGGAATGAAAAATAATAAATTGCGTTCTGTGGAATGAACAATAACACATGGCATTGCACATTCATTAGATTGCTACCAGTGAGTCATGGCAATACTGGTAGTGATTGTATTATTAGGAGAGTACAGTCACAATACCAATTAGGATGGACAAATTACGTTCTCTCAGTCTGTATCACGCTCACTTTTAAAGGGATCTAGTAACTTTGTTGACATGTGCAAAAAGTGATGAGTGGTTGATGTAATTGTTATCTGATATGTTCACTAGGTATTGTGTGAAAATTTCAAGTTAAATGGACATTATATGGCCGAGTAATGAGCAAATATGCAAAGTGATATTCACTAACTCATTGTACTTACTTTTTACACGGTTTTCGTGGTCCAGTGGATAATTTAACATCTCAACACTTCAATCGTAAATATCTTTTTAACGAAAGGGAAATTTTAAAAACCGAAACATGTCCCACGCTTTTGTTGTGAATACGAATACAACAAGGTATGAGGGAACCGCTAGAATTCCAATTGGATTTTGAGGATTTGAACAATGTTACTAAGTTCCTTTAATACAAAATAAAGTTGCACATACATGTAGAACCAGTGAAAATACATACAGAATCTTTCGATTGCAAATGGACTTCCAATTAAATACTGTACATTAATGTATTCTGTGTAAAAAAAAACCTTCAACATGTCATATTTGCGAGTATAAAAAGTGAATAAGCTTTCATTTATGCACTGACCAACATTGCCAGGGGTGGGTGGACGGAAGTCCATTTACTTCAAATTATGAATTGAAACAAAATTTTATAAAAGCCAGTGACTAAAAAGTGACCATTGCTGAAATATATTATGACAAACCTGCTCTGATAGCAAACACCTCCATATAAAGACCAATGTCCGTCTATAAATACCATTAAACCTGAATCCCTAGGAAGCAGACAGCATGAACAGGGTAGGAAATATACAGCCCTGGGCTGAGGGCAATTTTGCCCCCTAATTTTCAAAATAGCCCCCTGAAATCAGTAGGTAGCCCCTAAAATTACCATCTATAGGGTATTATTTGAAATATTTTGTGATATCCATCAGATTGAAAAAGTAGCCCTCTAAAATAAAAAATAAAATTCCTGAATTGTAAATGGACCTGTCTATAAAGAACACCTGCTCATAAAGGCCATTATTTCTGTCTACCTTGCATGCATGGTCCTTGCATAGCCTACATGTTTCACTGTATTTAAAGCATTACAGTATTACCCCAAACTCGAAATTAGCACAGGCCTGCTGGCCGGGGGCTACTCAAAATTAGCTTCAAGCCATGAAATTTCATTGATGCGAACTAAAGGCTACTAGCCCAAAGGGAAACCAAATGTAACAAACAGGTTCAGGTTTTGGGCCACTAGAATAAATATTAATCTTGCTTTGACTTACCCGACTGGGTCACAAGCAAACAAACAATTAATTCCTGACATTAGGTAATGGTAGCATGCAGGGAAAAAATAGAATTTCTTTTTCGGGGGCTACTTTTCAAGCTTGCCAGCATAAGAATATCACTCCAAAATTTTGTTGCATTGAACCTAATGCAAATTTCAGGGGCTCTTTTTTTATTTCCAGGAGCTCTTTTGGGCATTTCGGGGGCGAATTCGCCCAGAGCCCCTGTCTATTTTTTTTCACTGGTAGCATGTACACATTATACTGAGCAACAAGTGGGCGGCAAATTCATTGTGAGTCACTGCCCTCTCATAACTCAAGATTAATGAATGCACAATGGTACAGGATATTCAATCATGATGGTTCCAGCAAAACAACTCACCGGGTCTATGACCACTGGTCATTAATTGTAATTCATTACTAACTTGGTACAGATACAGAGAGTTACATATTACTGTATGTTATAAATCTACATTGGTTTGTCCATGTACGAGTACTGTACTGGTCAGTGTACATTGTATACAGTGTATAAAGCAGGAGCAAGGTCATTCAATGTGAATCCATATGTTACACACTAAATCAGACTATATATTGATCATTTCACATAAAGTATGAAAAATATTCTACTCATAAAATGCATGTTAATAAGTATATGATATATCAATAAAAGGAATAATTGTATCGATGTACTACATTATTTTGGGAATGCAGATATAGCTGTTTGACTACATGTGTTTATTTAGATCAGTTTTTGAACACTGCACATGTATGTCAACAAAGTTACTAGATCCCTTTAAACCTTAGGAAATATTTCATTTTCTAGCTTATGCCTTCCCTGATATGGTCACTTACTTCATATCTCATCTAGATTCCTACTAGACCAGTGGGTGCTCCAACCAACCCAAAAAAAACTTTTTTTTCACGAGGGCGATTTTGAAAATTTTGAGGGAAAAAAACGCCCTCGTGAAATTATTCACGAGGGCTATTTTGGGGCTCACGGGGGCTCTTTTTTTTTGTTTACATCGTTTTCACTGCTCAAGGGTCTAATAAATGATTATCATGATGTGATCTATCTGATTATGCCATGTTTGGTACGTTCTGGCGCTTTCCGATCATGCAAAAAGATGTTTTTAAAAAAATAAAAATTTAATTAAAAACATTTTTTTTAATTCTTTTTTTTTTTTTTTTTTTTCGCCCCCGTGCCGTGGCTCACAGGGGCGATTTTAAAGGTATCGGGGGGAATCGCCCTTTGCCCCCGTGTATTTTTTTGGTTGGCTCCAACATGATTTTTAATTTGGATTTTAATTTAAGTTGGCCATATAGGTATGTAAAGCCATTAGTTGATACCTAAACATACCTAAAAAAATATACAAAATTAATATCGGAGCAATTGTTGGTTGCCAGAGGAAATGTTATGGAACTATGTACAAATACAGCATTTCAATGCACAACATCAACTCTCTATATTTTATGCAACCTTTCTACTAGATTACCAATAGTTACTATGTGATACCTACTGGGAATATTTGGCATTAATTTCTGCAAATTGAAATGTTTGGACTAACATGGACTAACAGGCGATGATTTAAATGCGGACTGGCCATCTACTTACACTAAGCATACGTACAAAACACTTTCTAGCTAGCAAAATGTCTCAAATTAATCCTTTCTTGAAGAGATATATATACATGTAGCAGTTGCCATAAAGCTTATAAAATTATGATGAATCATATCAGGTTTTGAGAAGCAATTCTACACCTTCCCTCATTGTATCGCAATAGAGATGTCAGTATCTTCATATCTCATATAGATCCCCATGGATGTGCAATAAAGTGTTCATTCAATGTGCATAGATAATTTAAGAAAATTGTTGATTTTCATTTTGAGAGGCTACTTTTCAAGTAAATAAGAATAAACATAATAAATACAGAATACAACATGTTATGAAATTACATGTATGCATTCATACAGTATGTCGGAGAATTTATATTTTGAAAATACATCTTATTTGTCTATTCACTCTATCTCTGTATGTTCCTGTCAAAACTAACTACATGGTGCTACCAAAAACATTTACCACATTTTCAGAAGTATCAAGGTTTGTGTAAATGCATTATACAATAGAGCTTTTTACAATATGTACAGTATGTGTTGTGGCAACATCATGCTGCTGCTACAACAAGCCTCCATACTAACTTTTTACCTACATTATGTACTTGCCAAAGTGAAGCAAAAGACAAATTCATCATGCTTTAATTAAGCAGATTATTTTGCATGGCAAATTTCATGCTTGTTTCTAGATGAGATTTACACATGGAATTACGTTTTACTCTCCTAGTTGAACAGAGGTGTTAGTTGTGTAAAGATAACCAAACTATATAGACCATTTATGAAATTTTGCTTGCCCTATATATATTTTGACTTGCCCCAGGCAAGCGGGCAAATGCTATAATTAAAGAGTGCTACTCAAAGAACCATGGCTAACAGCCACCTTAGGCTAACAGTTGTTTATACAGCTCGGTGTCTAATGAGTTCACTGGTGTAATTTGTTTAGTCCATTAGGAGCCCCCAATCAATGGCATCTATGACAAACTGACTGAATCATACCTTTAGCTTTTAACAGTAGCCTACACTAGTAAAACAGTACAGTGCAATGTACATAACAGTATGGTTGCATTCAAAAGTATGACTCATACAAACTATATATTGTATGATCTACAGATATGTAACTGTAATTTGTGCATGCATTTATATGTGTCATCCTATACTCCTGTACAATGGATCAAATTGCACCTGTTGTTTGCATGAATTTACATACAGAGTAAGTACACACATCACTCCCAAGCAATTCACTTTTGTACAGCTTGTATGCACATTTCATCTCACTGTTTAATGGCAATTCATAAAGTCATCACTATTAAAGGGACTTATTAACATTGTCCAAATCCTCAAAATACAATTGGAATAATGGAGTTCGTACTTACAAACTGCGCATGCGCCAATTTCTGAGACGAAAATTTATTTACCAAGATTGTACCCGGAAGTCATCGCTGTCATCGATTTTGTGTGTTGTTCTATGGACCTTTCGTGCAATTATTGTCACATTGGAAACGTGTTTTCACGGGAAATTTGGCTCGAAGTCATAAATGTTTTTCTGAATTAATCATAATAGACATCTCATATACATAAGACTGATTTTTTTCAATTTATTTTTTCAATTTATTTTCGGATTTTAACAAAAATGTCAACGTTCATATCTGGGCTTTTATTGAAATCGCAAAGGCCCCATACATAGATTTGTGTGTACTGTTTTCTTTTAAGTGTTGAAAACGGGCAAAGATGTGATTTTTATTAATTTTTTTTTGTTTTGCCTGCTTCAAGTTTGAAAATTAAAATGAATGGTTACATTTATTAAATTTTAAATATTTTAGGATTAAGGTGAGTTTTTTTGGGTCGGGTCTTTCAAACGTAATGAAACACAAGGAGAATGCACGCACACACGCGGAAATTCTGCATAGAGCTCCTGTACTTTAAATGCGTGCGTCACAGGCTGTGCCGTAAACGTACGCGTAAAGCGTAAATTTTGGTACAATCTTCCGAAAACCCGGTTACATCCGTTGCTCCATGGGCTAACTACGAACTCCCTTATTCTAGCAGTTCCATCATACCTTGTAATATCCATATTAACAATAAAATCATGGGACAAAAGCGTAAATTTTGGTACAATCTTCCGAAAACCCGGTTACATCCGTTGCTCCATGGGCTAACTACGAACTCCCTTATTCTAGCAGTTCCATCATACCTTGTAATATCCATATTAACAATAAAATCATGGGACAGGTTTCGATTTTTCAAATTTCCCTTTCGTTAAAAAGATATTAACGATTGAAGTGTTCAGATGTTAAATTATCCACGGGATCGTCAAAATCGTGTACAAAGTCAGTGCAATGAGTTAGTGAATATCACTTTGCATTTTTGCTCGTTAGTCGGCCATTTAACGTCCTTTTAAACTTGAAATGTTCACACAACATCCAGTGAACATATCCGATAACAACAGTATACATGGTATCAACCACTTACCACTCATCACTTTTTGCACATGTCAACAAAGGTACTAGATCCCTTTAATACTCATGTGATGTAGAACTAAAACTTGAGTGATATTTGAGGTTATCCTGAAAATGGTTAATTGAAAATTTGTTTACAGATTTGTACATTTAGAAGTATTTGTGACCTTACACCACAAAACAACCAATAAGTCGGGAAAACTGATTTTGCTGATTTTCATATAACATTAAAGTAGAAGCGATTACCTTTAAAATGGTACATAATTTGTCGTATTTGGACTTAGCAAACCCTTTCAAAATGAATGCCAAATATATGGAATATGACTGATGCATTTTTAAAATAAGGGAGAAACGGGCCGCTTAAAAGATCTGCGTCTATTCATGGGCTGTATTAAGATCACATTTATCAAATCAAAAATTAATATTTAAACACGATTTCTGATGCTCAAAATTTGTCAGAAGGTAGATTAAGATATGCTTATTCAGGAAATACCAAAATCCTAAATCTCATATTTTGAACCAAGTTTGACTGTTTTAGCTAAAAAAAGAGAAACTACCACAGCGACATAACGGTCGTTTTGTGGTGTAAGGTCACATTTGTTACTTTGAAATTTGCTTAAAAACTAACATTACTATACAAGCTTTGAAATCCCAGTGTGTAGTCATTTCTTAGCAACAAAATTTATTTGGAAATGTTATCATCATTTATATTAAAAATAAAAAATAAAAATGTTAAGTATTAAATTGTCACTGTATAATAGTAGATTTAGGTAACTCATAACTCATACGCTCTTTGCACAAGTACGAACAACTGTGAATTTCACACTTTCAACACTTTCAAACCTAACACACCCTTCTGTCCACGACAGCAACTGCCATGCAGCAGCATTCAAAGGGATTTAGTAACATTGTCCAAATCCTCAAAATTTACTTGCAACTCTATTGGTTCTCTCATACCCTGTCATATTCATTATCAATAATAGGTTTCGGTTTTTAAAATTTCCATTTCATTCAAAAGATATTTACGAATGAAGTGTTCAGATGTTAAACAGTCTACGGGATAATTTAAGCCGTGTACAAAGTAAGTGCAATGAGTTAGTGAATATCACTTTGCATATTTGCTCATGTTTCGGCCCCAAAACATCCAATTAATATGAAATTTTCACACATTACTTTGTGGACTTATCAGATCACACCAATACACATTTTATTAATCACTCATCACTTAATGCCCTTGTCAACAAAGTTACTAGATCCCTTTAAACAAAAAAACAAAAAATACAAAAAAGGAATAAAAGACTCACCGAAATCAAATGTGCGAGAGAAGAATGGAATGAAGATGCCAATGATAAATTAAATTGCGATGCACACTTTAACATGCACACGCATTCACTGCACCGGGCCTATACCCCTACGGAAAGTGCATGCAGGCAAGATGAGATTATTTCCATTTCATAAATCCAATCATGAAGAGACAGGCAATAAAGTGCATTTCATCACGACCACCTGTACTGCAGTACAGCACATGTACGGTATGCTTCCAGTCCCAGTTTGGGTGAGCAGAGCAGCGGAGTGAATCTCTCGGCATCCAACCCAAAGCAGCGAGCTCATTCCAGATACACTACCCGTACCAGGCTATTAACCATCGGTGTGGGGAAAGGAAACAGTCTACGCGATCATAATCATCCATACGCCATGGCCATGCAAAGTGCGGGCTGCAGTGAATACGTAGTAAACACACACATACACACACTCTTAATCGCATAGTCGCATGCATCCGCAGTACATCACCATTTTACAAATCTATGTGTGCCACGTGCTACACTGTAGAATACACACACACACACACACACACACAAACATACACACACAAACACACATGTGCGCATACACACTCACACAAACCTATATGCACACACACCTACACACTTCTCCTTTTGGAAGCACTTCCCCTGGACCCTGCTAAAAAAGCACTGGTCTCCAATGCAGCTTTTAATCCCCATTCACCACCAGAAAGAGCCTGACCACCCCTCATAATGAGATGGGGAATATTAATCAGAAAATCTCACTTGCTGGGGAACCAAAGAGGGATCCATGGTAGAAGGGGAAAATGCTGCAAGCGATGGAAAAGGAGAGGGATGGTTGTAGAAAGGGAAAGAGGGAGAGAGGAGGGTGTATTTAAAGCAGGGTACAGGTAGAAATATCTTGTCGGAGCATTGCAAAAAGAGGAGTGATAACACTTTATGCAGGGCTCCACACTTAACCTTTTTTGTCAGTGGCCCGGTCGGGTCAGTGAAATAATTTCTTCCCCTTTTCTGGTGGCCCAAAAAATTCACTGGCCCAAAAATGTTATTTCATGAGTAAACTTTGTAGTTTTTGATTCAATATATTAATCTTTCCTGATCAAACCTGTGATTATAGATGAAGCATGACATGGAAGAAAAAAAGATTTTTCTAATTTTGGCAATAACAATTATGAGAGGATCAAAATAATAATAATAATATGATATAGCGCAGCTCCTATAAAACTCTACTGCGCTTAAATTATTATTATTACCCATGGTCATCAGGTACATTGCAAACCCACACAATGATATTGCGTAGAAAGAGAGAGATAGGTGAGAGGGTAAGAAGAAACGAGAGAGAGAGCAGGACAAACAGAAGAGGGAGAATACGATCATGGGAATAGGAGAAAAAAAGGGTTCAAAATGGGGGTAGAAAGTGAGGAGGCAAGGGGAAGAAATTATATAGTGTAACCTGAGAGGGGGAGAGAAATTAGACACAGGAATGGTAAAGAGTAAAGAGAGGAGGACGAGTGATGGGTTGAAACTTGAAATGATGGTTAGAAATATGATGGGTAGAAATATAATGGGACTGATCAAAAGAGAATGAAAGAGTAAGAATGAGAATGGCAGATTGTACAAACAGAGCAATTAAAGAAAGAATGAGATTTATAAAAAAAAGTTAATGTGAGCAATTGGAACGGAATATTAGCGATCCGAGATGGCAATATGCAAGGCTCTACAAACCCACTTGCCTGCTTGCCCAGAGCAAGTGAAAATCAGTTGTGGGCAAGTACAGGGCAAGTTATTTGGATCAAAAATTTATCTTGAATGCTTTTCATGACAATTACAAATTAATTTAATGCTTTATTCCAAATGCACTAAAATTTTGGTCAATATTTTGGGCAAGCCATTTTCGTACGAACTCGCAGAACTGGGCAGATCAGAAAATATTTATGTAGCATATGCACAGAACATGAGAGGTAAACAGAGAGAGGGTTAGGATTCATATTAGTAAGATTGAGACCAACAGAATGGGTGTATAGAAAGGGAACTTAATAAGAAATGGGAGCAATGAGGAAAGGGGGAAATCTAACTTGGAGAAACGGACAGAGAGAGAAAGTGATAAAATGAGAGAGAGTGGGCTGGAGAGAGAATGTGTGTGCCCTGAGCGGTAAATAAAGAATTTGAGAAACACAAACCATGTACAATATAGAATTTGACAGGAATAGGAGGAGATATACACATCTATCTAGCTTGATCTATAATTTTACATCTTCTTCAGCAAACGCAATCATTATCAACTTAGAGGGCAGAATATGAAAGGACAAAAATCAGAGAGGTGATAGAAACTAGAGAGAGAGGAGTCGTAGAATAATAGTCATAAAGGCTCTGAGGTGGAGACAACAGCACTGAACCTGTACACGCTATGGATCGTGTCATCATGAGAGTTGGAGGGGTGGGGCCTTGAGGGCCGAGGGGGTACAGACATAGGGGAACATGAATAACGAATTGCAGTGAAGTGCATGGTTAGAACCCCTCTAGCAGTCTAGCTGCGCATTTATAATAATCAATAGTTTTGGCTGGGCTTTTGTATGGCATGTTGTTACGAGGTCATTATAATTCACTGTTCAAATGTCAAATCACAACATGTATTTTGTATGTCAAAAATTGTCAATGATACAGGTTTATATTTTTAGCAAGCAGTGATAAAAGAAGGTTCATCTTTAATATGAAAGTATTTTTGAAAAACCAATACTCGGGGCTCAACACTAGCACTTGCCCACTTGTCCAGGACAAGTCAAAATTGGTATTGGGCAAGTACAATTTCGTAAATTGTCTAGTTTGCTTGCCCGATCGGGCAACTAAATAATTGTTCAACTACAAGAGTACAATATAACTTCACTGTTAATCTCATCTAGAAATAAGAAGGCAATTACATTTTATATTGGGGCAAGTAAAATTTCAAAATGCATTATTTTTCTTGCCCGTATGTACCAGTACAGAAAAAAGTAAGTGTGGAAGCTTGCAATGCTGGTTTCATACTTAGCAGGAAAGATCTATTCGGATTTGTTTTAATTCCATTAAAATACAGACTATATACCAGCAACCAGCTATATACAGAATTTACATAAAATGTGTATGCTATGTAATATTACCAGCTGTCTTTCAGGCAAATATACTCCAAAGAGAAAGAGTCCAAACATATGGTAAGTATTGATTCTGTGGCATCGGTACCAAACAAAAGAATCTAGGCAACAATCAAATACATGTTATAATCGGATGCAAAACCATTTAAATTTCTACATTATTAATCTCAGGACTCAAATTAGGTCTGCACATTTTGTAATGAGTTTATCTATTTGATCAAGTTACATGCATGATACAATTAGTTGATTCAAATCAAAGACTTTAATATGGTCTTTTTAGGCTCTGCCTTTTAGCCAGGATGCTTTGCATAATGGAGAAGGGAAATTTAAATGGACTGATTATTCATTAGCATACACACAGATGCACATTTATTCATCAGCAATGCAACTGTACACAGATCCAATGGTAAATAAACTAAGGCTGAGTCATGTCGGATATTTTCAAAACCGGGTACCGATAAACTATAACCGGTCGGGAACCGGTATCCCGATAAATTTTTGCCGTCGAAACTCGGACCGGAAAAATCACGCAATCGTGCAAGCATCGGCAAAAATGCACTGTTTGGGGCTTATATTGCTCTTTTTATATGCAAATAATATTACAAATATTGACGCTTTGATGGATTTACATATCAATCTTTATGGAAAAATAGTTACAGACTATCCAGAATTAACTCAGTTTCACAAGAAAAGTATTTTTTCCGAAGTAAATTGGACCTATAAATCGATCGTTTGTTCAGCATCTCGCCACACGTTCACAGAAACTCAGCCCGCCAGTCGCGGGGAAACATCAAATGTAATTTGTACAATCGTGCTGGTGAGCCACTGCCTTCAAAAAGTGGCTATAAATTAGCATTTTTGTGATCTACACCATTTTGGTAGTCTACTTTACATGGCATTTGAAAGCTGAACAGAATAAAAAATGACCCCCAAAACAATGAAAAAACTGCGCAGAATATCTGTAAATTTCCAAAGAACGTTCGGGAGGTAGTAAGCTGAAATCGGCCGCTATAATCGAAGGTTTTCGCACGATATCGCGAGAAGATCGAGTGCTTTGCTAGTTAACTTCAGTTGCTCGGCTCGCACGCTAACTTCAGTTACCCGGCTAGGACCACCGCTGCGATCAAAATTTACCAATATTTTGCGCAGTTTTTTTCATTGTTTTGGGGCTCATTTTTTTTCTGTTCAGCTTTCAAACGCCATGCAATCATGTAAGTAGAATATCAAAACATTTTTAAATGGTGCAAATTACCAAAATACGTATTTTGAGCCACTTTTTGAATGCACTGGCTCATCAGCTCAATCATACAGATATCTCCCCTTGAGTGTCGGCCTAACTTTGCATGAACATCCGTTGGCAATATCGTTCAGCAATTTTGCGGATCCTGTTTAATTTCTGACTGTCAAACAAAGTAACAAATCAAGAATTTCTCGAAAATAACCACTCTTTAAAGTAAATGATATTGATTGCCCCGTTTTTATTTGAATTCCGCTACATTAAGTGATAATCTTAAAGGGGTAGTTTAGTTTTGGTAGAGAGGGCGCTGCACATCACAATTTTTTTGTGAGGTAATGAAAAACTGAGTATCGAATTTGAGAGAACATGCAATTTTAATGGCAGAATAAACTTTATTTGGTCAAAATCGGTCCAGAAATGGCTGAAATATCAATAAATATATTTGATCTTATAATTATTTGGGGCCCAAATAATGAGATGAATTTTTCAAACAATTTTTAAAAAGCATACACTTTTTCAAAAATGTTCAAAAGAGTTTTTTAAATAGTTGTTAATGATCTCTCTATTTAATCATGATTTCAATAAAACATCACATGCATAATTTTGTATGAAAAATGGTTAAAACTAATGCATTTTTAGAGAGCGCCCTCTTGTGTTTTAATTTAATGGCTCTTTTTTAATGATAATGGGCTTTTTACTTAGTCGTTTGTAATTTTGTATACCTTTCGAGCATGGTGGAGTTATAACTATTAGTTTATAATGTTACTGTCCAGGTTTGGTTACTAAAATTCAGCCTTACCAAAACTGTACTACCCCTTTAATTTCTTTTTTAACATTTTATTTTTTATATATTTTTTTTCGGGGCACTGTTTCCGATAAAACGAAACCGGGTACCGATTGAAACGGTCGGTACCCGGTGTGATCGACCGAACCGACTCAGCCTTAAAATAAACAAGGGGCATGGATGTCAGGCTTAATATGAAAACCAAATTGTAATGAAGACCAATTGTATCAATTTCAAGTATAACTTTGAGTTCAATGTGTGCAGAACTTTTTATTCTACAAGTAGTACAGACAAGCACATTTAAAAAGGCCGTCCGCAGTCATAATGATGAAACGGGCATTGAGACCATACTAAAAAAATCTTCAACAAAAAAAATTAAATTGGCAGTTTAGTTAACCCTAGATATTCAGCTAAAGTCTAAGGGTGGTATTCTAATATTTTTCCTAAACTTCTTCATAATTTCTTTTCAAAGTCAGGAAGTTAGGAAGTTAGGAAGATTGTAAGAGCAAAATTTGCATTTTAAAATGCTTTTGCCATGCCCACTGGGCATCTGTTTTTTTTTTTTTTTTTTTTTTTTTTTTTGTTGTTTTTTTTTTGTTGTTTTTTTTTTTTTTTTTTTTTTTTTTTTTTTTTTTTTTTTTTTTTTTCCGACTTAAACATCGTACTCGTCCGATTTTTTACCCTTTTTTTACCCTTTTTTTTAAAGAATTTTTTTGGGGGGACACCCTCTAGTCATGTTCAATGCATATAACACTGGTCTAGTGCATGACGCTTGCTGTCTGTTGTAGCATTCAGCAAAATATACCCTTTTCTCACAATAAAAATGTTGGTTACAGATGTAAAAATTGCAAGTTTATTGAGCAAATTACTGCTGTTAATGAATATTCATACATTCGTGAGCAGCAGTACTCATTATATATGCAATTATCTAACCAGTGGTAATAAATTTTGCTCACAATTGAAAATAGTTAAATAGTTAAAGTTATTTAAGTTAGAAAATTGCACTATATTTAATGACTATAAGCGCTTATGAATATTCATGAATATATGAATATGAATATTCATGAGCACCAGTGTTATTGCTCAATGTGTGCAATTTTTGTGCTAAGCACTATTTTGTATGTGAAAAAAAGTATATGATGATGAAAGCTACAATTGACATTAAGCCCTTGATATGCCCTAGACCAGCGATGTAAGTGTTCCAACATGACTACAGGGTGTCCCCAAAAAAATTCCAAACAAAAATTCTAAATTTTTAATTTTTTTATTTATTTATTTAATTTTTTTTTTAGAAAGTTGGGGGTGCGCCTCATACACGAGTGCGCCTTATACACGGAGTTTTACGGTATTTACAATTTTGTCAAACAAATTTGTATGGTATTAATAGTGATTGTCATATTTGAAATGTCAATATCTCAGTTTCACTTTCAACTTAAAGGGATAGTTCAGTTTTGTTAAAGAGAATACAGTTTTGGTCAAACTGAATTTTAGTAACCAAAACCTGCACCATAACATTACAAACTACATGTAGTTATAACTCCACCATGCTCGAAAGGAATACAAAATTACAAATGACTACATGTAAGTAAAAAGCCTGTTATCATTAAAAAAGGAGCCATTAAAACTCAAGAGGGCGCTCTCTAAAAACTCATCGGTTTCAACCATTACTGGACTTGCAATCTCTTTTAAAGAGTAAATTGTAAAAATCTTTAAAAATAACCTCAAAAACTGTCACAATATTCATTGTTAATGATTTTAACAATGAATGTAATTTTAATGCTGTTAGGTAAAGAAAAAATCCCGGATCGTTCTCGGATCGGTAGAATTCAAAATCGCTAACGAGATTCTCAGATCGGATCTCGGAAAAAAATAATATTGCAATTTGCTCTGAAAAAAATGCAGCGTTGTAGACTTATCTTTCTTGTTTTATATGCCATTAACAATGTTGACGCTTTGAGGCATGCACATATCAATCTTTACAGAAAAACAGTTACAGACTATTCAGAATTAACTAAGTTTCGCAAGAAAAGTATTTTTTCCGAAGTGAATTGGGCCTAGAAATCGATCGTTTGTTCAGCATCGCGCCACACATTCACAGAACTCAGCCGGCCAGTCACGGGGAAACACCACATATAAATTTGTACGATCTTCTTGGTGAGAGCCTTCAAAAAGTGGCTATAAATTAGCCTTTTTGTGATCAACACAATTTTGGTAGTCTACTTACATGATAACATGGCATTTGAAAGCTGAACAGATTTTAAAAATCACCCCCAAAACAATGAAAAACTCTGCTGAATATATCGATAAATTTCCAAAGCACGTTCGTGAGGGAAGGTTGAAATAGTTACGGTACTGGTAGCAGCAAGTTTTCGGGCCGCTGCACTGCTGGCATGGTTCACGCATATTCGCTCGTGTACGGGTTTTTGTTTCATACGTCGGATTCATCCGCGATCTGTTGTGTATAGTTGTTATTTACCGATTTTTTTTTAGTAATTGTTTGCATTGCTTTGGGGCTCAGTTTTTTTCTGTTCAGCTTTTAAACGCCATGCAATCATGTAAGTAGAATATTAAAACATTTAAACATGGTGCAAATAACCAAAATGGGCAATTCCACGATAACACCGGGACACTTCAGAACACATTTTCACTTTCCAAATGTAAATAACAAACTAAGTGTAAAGAATGAGAACAATCTTTTATTGTATATCTTTGACTGAATATCACAAGCAACTTAAAAAAAAAAAATTAATACAAAATTTTCATTTATTAATGAGTTACGCATCATTAATTACTACTGTAACACCGGGACGCAAAAAGGACATGCTTTTTTTAACACTTTACATACTGGCAAAACTCTGTGAAGTTAATGAACATTTTGAAACTTGGCTATATTTATTTGGTTTAGTAGAGACTCAATAATAATAATTAGGTGTTAATTGGAAAAAAAATCTATCATGAAGATAATTATGAACTAGCATATAAAAAATTGTACCGTAACACCGGGACCGTAACACCGGGACCTCTGAAAGGGTACAAAGTCTATGGAAAATTAGGTTGTCTTACTATACTGGCAAAACTCTGTGAAGTTAGTGAATATTCTGAAAAGTGGCTATATCGATTTGGTTAAGTAGAGACTCAATAATAATAATTGGGTGTTATTTGTAAAAAAAAATCTATTATCAAGATAATTATGAACTAGAGTATACAAAATTGTACCGTAACACCGGGACTGTAATGTACAAAGTCTATGGAAAATCAGGTTGTCTTACTTTACTGGCAAAACTCTGTGAAGTTAGTGAACATTTTGAAAAGTGGCTATGTTGATTTGGTGTAGTAGAGACTCAATAATAATAATTGGGTGTTATTTGGAAAAAAAAACTATTATCAAGATAATTATGAACTAGAGTATACAAAATTGCACTGTAACACCGGGACTGTAATGTACAAAGTCTATGGAAAAATGGGTTGTCTTACTAAAAACTCAAAACATTTTTGCTTTAGGTAGTAGATCAAGCAACAATTTAGTATGTATGCATCAAGCTACCACCCCAACATGACAGAAACTAGCTGGTCACTTTAGTATGCAGTGATACTCTATGCTCCCTGTACTATTGCAATGTAAGTCCCGGTGTTACAGTCCCGGTGTTACAGTGACCGTAACACCGGGACCACTATTCAACCATTTTTAATTAATTAATGAAATGTCCAATCATCATTTTGATACTTGTTTATGGTAGATATGTGTGGTCAAGATTTGGGCAATTTAAGTTGTTTTTTTTGTGTTCGTAATTTTCTTACAATGCTAAAAATATCAGTTTTTACCGTAACACCGGGACAATATTCTTTATCATAAATGAATTGTTCATTGAAGCGTATCAAAATGAAAAAAATGAACTTCAATGATTTTTTTTATTACATTCAACCCTAAACCTCTGAGAAAATATAATAAGTTTTTACCTCCTGTCTTACTTACTCTTGCTACATTGATTTATTTTCAACACGTTTTCCAGACATTTGGGGGAAAATTAATTATTCATATTTTATGCGCATATTTTAATATGTTCCTGATGTATATTTCTATTTTAAAGGTCAGACTTTAAAAAAAAAAAAAAAAAAAAATTGCCCAAATACGTATTTTGAGCCACTTTTAGAATGCACTGGCTGATCAGCTCGATCATACAGATATACATCTGAAGTCTCCCTGAGAGTGTCGGCCTAACTTTGTGTGCATTTCCGTCGGCAATATCGTTCAAATGACTAGCAATTTTGCGCATCCTGTTCAATTTTCGACTGCGAAACGAATTAACGTACCAAGAATTTCTCCAAAATAACCACTCATAAAGTAAACAATATTGATTCCTCCATTCTTTATTTAAATTACACTACTTAATGGACTGTCAAACATACACATTTTCAATTATTACTGGAGAAAATGGGTCGGCAAAATCTTCCGATATTTATTTTCTCGGATCCGGCTCGGAAGCGATTATCGCCGGGAAATCGGATCGTTCCCGGATCGGATAACAGCATTATGTAATTTGATAATGGAATGGCTGCACGTGAGTGTGCGGTAGCGCACTTGCACTGTTACTACATACAGTGTATATCCGCCATTTCGGACTCCGATTTATCACACAGCCGTCGCTAAAAAAGTGCTAATATTTCCGAATGTTTTGTCCATCCGAACTAAATCGACCCTGGATTATGAAGATCTATTATTCAGAGTCGTGTAAAAATGAAGGTAAGAAATCAATTCTGGTACGATTTTGTTCATGTTTTCTGTCGGCCAAAAATAGTCCCTATGCAAATGTATAGCTTTGGCTTTGCACAGTATAGCTGTTAGGAATGACATGGTCAATGACAATGATAATCCATAATGTCCAAAAATGTATGCAAATGTGTCTTCCTAACGTTTTCTTGAGCCAACCTTCGACAGAATTTTCATCACCCTTCACCCAGCGTCATTCTTCCCGGGAACCGTCCAGTTTTGGCCTTTCATTTGGTCTTTGCATAGACCTACGTCATTGGAACAGCCTTTCGCAATCACAGCAAGCACAATCAACATTATTTAAATTGTAAAATAGTGCAACATGTCAAATTTCAAAATCTGCTCTCCAATCTTTTACACACCACCCGCTCTCGCCAAAGTCCAGACTTCCGGTAATAGCTATAATAGTGGACCTTTTTGGAAGAGATGAATACAAGGCCATGGTACAAGGTCAAGGCCCAGGACAAGGACCAAGGTCCAAGATATACAAATACAATTTCATTTGTTTTCCAGCAGCGGTTGTTCCACGGCCCAGGGCTTAGCCTTAGGGACGGCGGCTCGCGGACGGACGCGGACGGCTAGGCACGGGGAAAGACATGGCCACCGAACAGCTCAGCGCCACAAAAACAGTTCAGACAGTTCATTGAATTGAGTCCCCAGCATCAACGAGAAATATACTCTTTTATACATTTTTTATAAGAAATTATTTATGTACTCACATATGACTTGAATTTGTTTTCAGACTGTTGTAAACTGAAGTCATCTGCAATCAAATAACCAGAGAGTTCCAATATTTGTCCTCCTTTTTCGTTTATTTTGAATATCCGCTGCTCGGAAAACAATATTTGAATGGCGCCCTCTTGAGTCGAGTTGAACTAAGTGTTAATGATATATTTTTTTTTTCGAATAGATTTGCTTTCATTTTCGTCGGTAATGTTATTTTTCCTGTTTTTATTTGTGTTTTTTATGATGTTATTATTTTGTTTATTTGTTGATGAGCTAAGGACTAGAAAATACGAATTGAATAGGCAAAAAGTCAACATTTGTAGACGACTGGTGTGCCCCCAAGCCCCAAATAACTAAACCCGCCCCTGAGCAAATTTAATTGCAATAATTTTGTACTCAGACTGCACCCGTTGTTGTGCACCCCGGGTTGTGTATAGGATGGTTCGTGTCTGGTTTGACAGTTGATATCAATAATTTATTTAACATCTGCCTATTATACAGAGCGACCTTTTGCGAAAGTGTACATTCTTTGCATCTAAAACAATATGAGAGAACTTAAACATTGTATTCAAGGTATACTAACTTTCTTATGGCGAACATTTTGGTGTCTATATGACCCCATAGGCCTACAGACATCTACAAAATAATTATGCATCAGTGCCACAGTGCAGCCAAAAGATAAAGAACTTTTTTATATTCTGTTTTTATAAACATATCAAAAATACATATGATTTGAAAAGGAAATACATGTATAACAACAAATAATATTACTTTACGACCCCCCCCCCCCCCCCCCCAGCTCATTTATACGACACTGATAAGGTACATCTAAATAATAATTTTTAAAAAATAACACAGAGCGTCTTCGGCTTTGTACAAACATTGTGAATAGCGCCCCCAGTACTGGGGAATGATCATAGCCTGTATAACTTTCCTATCATCGATATTTTACACTAAGTCTACTGGAATAATGCATTTTGTATGTTTGACATACCTCTTAACCCTAGTTAATTAGGGCAAAATCATTATTACAACGGGAAAGAAAATGCACGCTCATATAAAGACATGACAAGGAGGAATGATTTAGTATACGGTATATATTCCGCATCATACATTCATTTTGCACCGGCTCATTTTTGTTTTCTTAGAGTTTCGGCCTACTTGGTGTAAATTAATTATGACAAACTCCTTTTAATGGGCCATCCATCCGTTCATTGAAATAGTATATCTGTATTGTGTTTTTAAAATGAACATAAAGATTAATCAATCAGCAATCAATCTATATCATTCATTTTACTTCCGACGTCTTATATTTAAAAATTCCTTACATTTTCTTCTCCTCATGCCGCTTTTTGTAATTATTCATGTCATTTTCCTTCACAACTACTCTTATATTCGTCATCTCCTTTTTCTTTTTCTTTCTGACTATAATTATAATTATGTTCCTCATCATCGGAGTCTTCAAATTCCAATCTGTTTTCTTCTGATCCAGGCCGCTCATAAGTTCCCTATTTGATTCTCATCTCTCTCATAATTTGTATACGCCCACTAATAGCTCTTCCGGATCCAGTTTGTTTTCCCTCACTTGAAATGATTGAAAGTATTTCGCGTATATTTATCAACTTTTTCAGATTCATCTTCTTCACTCGATCATAACAGAATTATATAGCTTGTCTTCCCATTTCATATAACTCTTCAGTCTTCCTCATCTCCATCTTACTTTACAAAAGTGGGTTTACCCTGCGGCGTATATAGCAACGCGGGGGCCAATCACGGGATGGGGGTGGGTGGCTTATGCCCCCATACTGATTTTGACAATCTTCAGTGAAAACGTATAAGGGTAAAATTGAAAAAATGTATCATCTCATTTCCCCTTTCCTCTTGCTCCCAGTCCGTTCTTCTTGTCCCTTTTCTCCCTCTTTTCCGGACAGCTTCCTCTTCTCTCGAATTCATCCCTCAAGAGAAAGTTGCCAGTCAAGTTTCCTGGCGGACCGGTGCTTCCCACAATATGCGCTGGGGCGAGGGAGGGGGAGGGGGCGCTCTGGGGGGCAGCAGCCCCCCCCCCCCCCCCCCTCGGAGCTATATTGACTCGGGAAAACGGCACCCATCATTTGGGCAAAAGTATGTAATATTCGAGGAAAATCATATCGCATTCGGGCAAACTCATAGGCATATTCGGGCAAAAACATGTTATTAATTCATGAAAAATCATGTCATATTTGGGAAAAGTCATACATGATTTTCGGGTGGTTAAATTGCGATAACTTTTTGTATGTGTGTGTGTGTGTGCTCTGTGGTCAGGTGAAAATGGGGAAGCCTGGTATTCAGGCAAACCTTGGTACTCCCCCTTGGGACACCCCCACCCCCTCTTACACGTCTCTTAACCCGTTGCATCAGTGGTCTCGGCCATTGCCTCGGAAATGTTGGCTGACGAAACCCCCCCCCCCCCTTGAAAACCTGGTTACGCCTATGCTCGGGACTAAACTAATGCACATTTATATAATCCCAAATTATCGCGGGTCACGTGAGGGAAGGGGTTCCCCTGCCTCCCTACCGGTTCCGTCTCTCCCGATGATGAGAAATAATCGCTATAATGATTTTGTCCCACAAACTCATGCTGACATGATTCCTGAGAAAACAGCGGGGGTGTTCTCTTTGCCCTATAATTTTCAACCCTGTCTAAAAGTAAAATCGGAATAACAATGAGCCCACGCATTGACATGAAATAAAATGCGCAATAAAATATAAGAGATAAAAAGAGAGATGTTATCTCAGTGAGGCTGCAAAAATCGATTATAATTATATGCGTTGTTGTTGTAATTTAGTTCTGTTTGGCAATATTGACTAATACAGTGTGTCCCCCCAAAACGGAACGGGGCACTTCCCAAAATGTTTATGTCCATCGGATAAGGTGTCTTTTCCAATGAAAAACGATACCAAGAATAGTAATTTTTGTCGTGTAGTTTTTGTTTTAGGACGCTGTGAGTGAGACCATGTCAGGTGCCCATTTTTGTCAATTTTTACCTAGTCATTGCCAGTTAAATGGCACTCCTTGCCCGTAATACCATTTAACGACAATGCCCATTCTCTAGGCACACGGCTGAGTGCACACTAACAATTGCGCGCGTTATTCAACGCTATGAAAGGCGGTAGGTACGTGCGATTTATCAAGCACTGGCTCGGTAAAAATTGACAAAAAAGAGAACATGGTGTCACTCACAGCGCCCTAAAACAAAAACTACACGACCAAATTGACTGTTCTTGGTATCGTTGTTCATTTGAAAAGACACCCTATCCGATGGACATAATACATTTGTTACTATGTTTTGGGAAGTGCCCCGTTCCGTTTTTTTTGGGCCACCCTGTATAATGTCGCCACTATTTGCCTTCTATTTGTATAGAGTCTTGATTTAAGACTATTGCACTTCGTAACCGAGCTCGCTGGCATGGCGTCCACAGAAACAGTACCGAGTCGTTGCAAAAATGTATAATTTGTAGGGTTGTCCAGATATATTTCGATAGATCGGCACTGAATTCGGAGAAAGTGGGTTCTATAGTTATCACCGGCTGTTTTATTTGTTCTATAAAACATGATCAGACTCAATTTAGGTTTTCCAAACTAAGCGGCAACTTGTTAGCAGCAGAAAGTTAGAGGATCACCGATCACATCAAATCGCATCGCCGCCTCCAGCCCACTGACCGTCTCCGAGCTCTTGCCACTCCGTATTACTATTGGCTCTGCATGCGCTTGCATGCTTAGCTCTCTCGCTTCTCGATCTCGGATTTGTAGGCGAAGTCAAATTGTGACTTTTCACTCATAGCTAGCGCTAGGGGCAGTACCAATACAGTTCAAGGACAAGGGCAAGCCAAGACCAACTCAATTCACACTTCACAGGAAGATTTTCACCTCTAGCTTCACTTTCTTCAACTCTCACATCACGAAAATATGTCAGGTATGTAAACTAAAATGTTTAATTTGACTATTTTATTTAGTTGTAAACAAATAGATTAAAGTCTGATTAAAGCAATAAAGGTGATCCGGTGAGTTCGGATTTCCATCATAACAATAATATTCTTGGCTACTTGCTTGCATAGTCCCGTGAAAAGAGATGAATGAGAGAAACAATCATTAACTAGCGAAATCCATCATTAAATAAGTCAAAAGTTTGGATCGTTTCAACTTAATCGTAGTTGAGGGCACATCTACAATGTAAATTGGTTCTGGTAGAACCATTTACCTTACAGTAATCCACTTCGCAGTCGAAGGAGGCTTCAGGTTTTTTCTTTCTATCGATCCTCATCTTTATGGTTATTATTGTGGTCTACCAATCCATGTATGGATGTAAACCATTTTATGATTATACTTTTCAAGATTTCGGATTTGAAATGTTTTGCTATACTAGGCATCACCAAATGAAAATGAAAATTGCGCGAAATTAATGCAAATTATATTCTATGAGTCGGGACTGACCTGATGTAGATCATTATGCCCTTTAAAATCCAAACAAATACCGATATTTTGCCAAAATATGGTATTTTACCCATTTGTTGTGTCACAATTTTCGCCATTCACTTAATGGCGCGCTGCGAGCTTACCTTTCGTGTGCCCGACCGATGTCGCTCGCTTGGTCTCTGGCTCGCACGCGGCGTGCGCTCACACTATCTCTGCACGCAATTTGAATACCCGCTCGCGCGACGGCACACGCGGCGGGCACCGTCGCGCCGGCGACGACGGCTAAAATCACCGAATCGAAGCCCCAAAAGCCCCTGTTCGAGCATCAAAATGATTATGTGAGACTGCTTGAGGCAGACAAATCTTCCGAGAATATATCGTAAAAACACCTGAATTATCCAAAAATGTAAGTTTCCAAAGTGCAGACTACTTCCGATTGCTCGAAAATTTGAGATTTCAACAAAGTTCACTGCGAAAATGCGGCAAAAAATGACTTTCGGAGGTTGAAATTGATCGAGTTTCTCGATTCAAAACACGAACCGGATCTATAATCATTGCAAGCATCTCTTGTGTATACTTCACATGCATAGTACGTGGTTCAATCAGCTGTTTGACCGCATTACATTTGGAAAAATAGTATATCCCTCCACCCTTGCAATAGCGAAGTTGCATTGCCCACAGCCAAACATCGCGCAAACTACGTGTACAAAAATATGGCCCATGCGCGCACGCCATGTAACGCCGAATGACGATGCCTAGCTATACTCACGAAAAACTTGCAATTTCAGCGGAATTTGTGGACGCATCCGTCTTTCTTCGGACATCGGCTGAAAATGGCCGAATGTGCACGGCCCTCAGCGGCGATCACGCGTACATGCTATCGCCCATGATCAATGGGATTTACACACAGAAGCGTCGCGTAACCGTAGAGCTCTATGCACGTAACCAAAACGTCGCTATGCATGCATTGTGTCTGTGTATGTAATTGTGGCGATAGAGGGCGCACTCGGACTCTGACCAGAAAAATACTGAGCCGCCATTACAACACAGCAAGCATGCCATTTACGTTGACGTGAATTCGAAATTGTGCTAAATTTTGCCATTTTGCAACATTTTTGGAGTTTTAAAGGGGCATCTGGAGTAAAATGGTGAGTATATGCATTAAACATATGTCTGAGACTCAGAAGGTGAAGCATAATTTTCATGATTTTGCTTTCTGAAGATACGATAATTTTTCCATAAATGTGAACGTGTGAACGTTACGTTCATACACGTAAGTGAATGGCAATGGGTGTATGTGTGGTTGAGGGCAACCAAAAAAATACACGGGGGCAAAGGGCGATTCGCCCCCGATACCTTTAAAATCGCCCCCGTGAGCCACGGCACGGGGGCGAAAAAAAAAAAAAAAAAAAAAAAAAGATTTAAATTTTTTTTTTTTTTTTTTTTTTTTAAAACATCTTTTTGCATGATCGGAAAGTGCCAGAAACGTACCAAACATGGCATAATCAGATATATCACATCATGATAATCATTTATTAGACCCTTGAGCAGTGAAAATGATGTTTAAAAAAAAAGAGCCCCCGTGAGCCCCAAAATAGCCCTCGTGAATAATTTCACGAGGGCGTTTTTTTCCCTCAAAATTTTCAAAATCGCCCTCGTGAAAAAAAAAGTATTTTTTTGGTTGGTTGAGGGTAAGTATTTAATGTGTTTTTTTTCCCTGAAAAATTCATTTGGCAGAAGTCACAATATTGGTTTTATTTAAATAATTAAAAGTTAACTTATTCTCAATTTTTGTTAATAAAAAGATATATTGTCAGTTGATTTAACTATGAGATAGAACTAATCAGAGACAAACAAATTTAGCAATTTCCGATTTTCATGGAATACATAGAATTCTCCAACAATTCAATTTTTCAGGACCAAGCCTCCACACAAACTATTATTTTACTTGCCCATTTGGGCAAGTGAATTTTCACCTTTTATTTGCCCAAACAGAATATTTACTTGCCCCAAAGTCTCAAAGAACTAATTATTTGAGAAACAAAAGAAAATTAATTGTGCTAACTTTAGTAGTATAAGTGTATAACTATACTATAGGTAGGTAAATTTGCTTGGCAAATTTCTTGTTTGTTTCTATAGATGAGACTCACACATAAGGGTCCTTTTGCAGAAAGAGATGCAATCGATTGTAAAGTTACAATTAATTGAAATTCAGTAAATTTGCACATTACAACCAATCAGATTTGTGCATAATAGTCACATGATCTGACTTACAATTAATTGCAACTTTACAATCGATTGCGTCTCTTTCTGCAATGGGGCCCTGTCTGGAATTACATTTTCTCTCCTGAAGTATAACAGAAATGTTAGTTGCCCGATCAAGCAACTAAACTAGGCCATTTATAAAATAATAATAAATAAATAGATATTTCTAGAGCCCAAATTTCAACAGAGCCTGTTGGGTTCGGGCAAGTGCTAGTGACGGGCCCTGCATGGGACTAATTTGGATTATGACTAAGTTTTTTCCACATACAGGGACCAAATGATTCAAAATATAAGAGAAATTAGTCACTACATGTATAACTTAAGAAAAATACAAAATTGTCCTGGATGTGATATTTTAATGGTTGTGGTGTGGCAAGATTGGCAGAGTGAGCGCTTTCCAATCACAAAATCCGGACTACAAATCCAGTGTAATACCCATGGTTCTGTCCACCAGTAAAATAACTAATCCACTATTGCTGCTCTCTACTCGGGTATAAAAATGGGGACCTGGTTGTGTAGGAGATAAAAGCCTTTATGTGAATGATCTCAATGCCCAAGACCTGCTTGGAAGGAATGCTCTCCAGGTACTCGGGGAGTGTACATGTAGGTGGTGCACACATGATGTGTGCGGGCTGGCATTGTAACCTATGACCAGTGTAATGATCGTGTAAAGTGCTTAGAGGTGATAAATATTGTATCATATAAATAGGCGCTATATAAATTGAATTGAACCTATTATTATAAATGAAAATGAGCAAAGAAAAAAGGGCTCTCATGGGATTTGAGCCCGAGACCTCCGGATTGGGGGCCGGCCATCTACAAAGTATGTACAAAAATTATTGTCTGAAATTGACCCCCCCCCCTCCCACCCTGTACCCACTTTTTATACACGTGGTTGAATGTAGCGTACGCATCAGCGTGAACCCCCCTCTTGTGCGTACGTACTTTGTAGATGGCCCCTTGCTAGACTGGTGCTCTACAGACTGAGCTAGAAAGCTGAGCACTGTGATGGTTTGTTCATCTCTAAAACCCTTTTCAACGCCTGTGATGATCTCGGGTTCGAATCCTGGGGCAGCCCTATTTTCTTTGCTCATTTTCATAAATATATATTTTTGTGTAATAATAAATGATTATTATTATTATTGTTATTATATTACAGCCCCAAAGAAGCCAGATCCCCCGGTGGTGGGCAAAGTGACACACCACAGTATTGAGATGTACTGGGATGCTGCAGGTAAGCAGGACCCTGTTGCCAAGGGAGACGGTCGGCTGAGATACATCGTCCAGGAATCTGATGCTACACAGGGATGGGGCAATGTCTACACGTGAGAACTAATTTTTAATGATCCATTTTTAAAATTATTTGATTTCAGAAATGATAAATATGGAGAAATGATGTCGATGATGATGATGATGATGATGATGATGATGATGATGATGATGATGATGATGATGATGATGATGATGATGATGATGATGATCGTGATGATGATGATGATGATGGTGATGATGATGATGATGATGATTAAGAAGATGGTGATGGTGATGATGATGATGATGATGATGATGATGATTAAGAAGATAATGATGTATATGATGTTAATTTGATAAATTTGTAAAAACTTATAATAATTGTCTCTAAAATGGACTTTCTTTGATTAAAGGGATCTCCTAACATTGTGAAAATCAACAAATCTTATTTTACTCTAGCAATTCTCACATACCTTGTTGTATTTGTATTACCAATAGAAGTATCAGGTTTATGTTTTGCGAATTTCTCTTTCGTTGCAAAGATATTTATGATTTTCAACTTTCAACTGTGTACAAGTAAGTGCAATGAGTTAGCAGATCTCACTTTGTATTTTTGCTCGTTAATACTCATGTGACATTTGTGTACCATGGAATTTTCACACATTTCATAGTGGACAGACATATCATATAAAATTTACATTTTATCAACCCTTCGTCATTTTTTGTTCACATGTCAACAAAGTTACTAGATCCCTAAAACAGTGCTCGAAATTAACTTTTTTTGCTGGTGGCCCGGTCGGGCCAGTAAAATTAGTATTTTTCCAAATTTGGTGGCCCGAAACCAAAAATCTACTGGCCCGAAAAAAATAAGGAAAAACGAAAGTAAAATTAATACAATAACCATATTGATAGTAGTTTCAGGGTACTAGGCAATACTTTATATTTTTCATTCCCCTATGTTTCATTGTAAGATCATTAAATATATGCATGAATTAGGATGAATGTGTGTGTGTCATGTCTTTTTATTCATTGTCTTCATCAAAAAATTACAGCGATTGAATACACACGAGTGACAATTACACTTCCAGTCATACATAGCCAGGGTCTAGGTGACAAAACAAAAATGGTAGAAAAGGAGAAAATTCAATTTGACCTCAAAACTCTGTGCAGTGTTGACTGTTGTCTGAACATCTTAGACAAATGACATATTTGGATTCTTTGTGCATAAACAGTATTGCAGACAAGTGAGACAACTCACAACACACTGTTCAAACATGATGTTGAATTTACGGGATTCATACAAAATTTGAAGAGAAAAAATATATATATATGTATTTTTTTTTAGACACCGTGTAGTGCTGTTGGAAAGCTTATTACTTAAAGCTTATTTATTGGGTAGATGTACATTGAGTAGTAATATATGAATATTCATGAGCAGCATATATGAATATTTATGATGCTCATATGCAAAATACGCAAATAACTGAAAGTACTAATAACGATTTTTAATATGAAATTTTTGTTTACAACAACTGGTTAGAAAATGAGTACGGCTGCTCAAGAATGTATGAATATTCATTAGCAGCAGTATTACTTGCTCAATTAACTTTCAACTTTTTAACTAACCAATATTTTGTATGTGAGAAAAGGGTATAACTTGCTGAATGCTACATTTAAAAGCAAGTTCTTGTCATGCCCTAGCCAGACTAAACATGACTACTGGGTATCTGAAAAAAAAAAAAAAAAAAAAAAGTTTTTTTTTTTTTTTTTTTTTTTTGCTGGCCCAGTCGGGCCACCAAATATTTTTTTTACTGGCCCGACGGCAATTTTTAGTGGCCCCGGGCCATCGGGCCTATGCTAATTTTGAGCATTGCCTAAAATATTTTTTCCTGTAAGAACAACAAATAATCAAAATTATGATTTTGGGTCTACAGCCTCTTTACAAGCAACACATGTGGAGTTATCTAAGCCTGTGCAGCTCACAAATCATTTTCCTCACAAATGTTTGCACCGGCGTGTTCACAAGTGGATATTAAAATCTTGAATAATTAAAGAGGTTATTAAATGTCCAGTTTATTGAATTCTGCACAGGTGTGCCAAGCTGAAAACAAGTCATTGAAGTGTACAACGTTTGTTGGTTGTTTGTGAGGTTATTTTGAATTTTTTATACAACACAAATTTACGCAATACTACAATATTACGATAAATGAAAACTAAAATTCAGCTGTAATGCTGCACCTGTACCTTGGCTTATTGTATTATGCATTATTTGTACTTAAAGGGAACCAATGGTCCAAATTAATCTCAAATATGTGAAAGAGATAAGTTTTAGTTGTTCATTCCACCAAAACGTGGAGAAAATTAGGCAAATTTTGGGCATTTTGCGGGGTGAATCACACCAAGCCGCTGTGTATTTTGTACACTGTATATTACGTTGTGATGGGTCCGCAGAAGAAGACTTATCTATGAACAATAAGGATTAGTTTGTTAGTTTGTTCCCCCTATATAACTTGTCTGTTTCTGCAGACCCATGAATGATTGTAAGCAATAATTATGACTTATGAACCCGTTCACTTCGAGATTCTGAAATCCCCAGGATAGACTTTGTACTTAGCCCACCCGGTTCCTGTAAGCAATGGGTTAACTTGGGATACAATATTTGTGGAAACACATGGTTCTTGGTGGAAGTTACTACTCAAACTTATGACCTTTAAGATATTTTATAAGAATTATTTTTAGTTCTTGGTTCCTTTTATTACATTTTTACAGCCGACCATACTGTACTAATTGGGGACAATCAGAGAAATTCCCTAATAAAATATGCAGGCCTTGTAGCCTACACTAACGTTTTATTGTTTGTACATTGACCCGTTTGTCAGTGGCTTGAATAATTTAAGAGGATACTGGCTGTACCCAGTGATTGATTTCTGAACCAGTGTGCACCGAGTATTTAGCAAACACGTCATAGGACAACTTGTTGACGACATTTAAATACATGTGTGTGTGTGTAACTAGTCTAAATGTCATGCTGGTTGTTTGTACAGTCAGGAAATGAAGTTTTATACATTGTATGCCATCTCTAGCTCCCTAGCAACCGGCCACCATAATGTCCTCACTTGCTTGACCCTTTGGTTACCTTCTGCTTAACCCTATTAAGGCCGGGCTATTTGAGGTCTTCAGCAGGCCGGGGGGGGGCCATTATGGCCCCCCCCCTAAGATCTCGGCCGCGGAGCGGCCGATCGCCGTAAAAATTTGCACGCGTGATAAGTGAAGTGTATAGAATACAATGGTAATTTTTAAAAATTTTGAAAAATTCATTAATTTGCATATTTATGGTAATTTATGCAAATAAGTCATGAAATTCATATTTTTACCCATAAATCATATATTCTTCATAATTAAACTCTGGTTTTCACTACATATATTCTTTAGAGCATTTGGAATGATACTACAACAAAAAAAATTGGAAGAGCCCGGTTCTTCCTTTTGTTTTCTATTGTTTTATTAATTTCTTATGTATTTCTTTGTTTTTTTAACTTATGTATTTTATTTTTTTTGTTGTTTATTTTATTTCTAACTATAATTTAACTGTTTTGAACCCCAAAACCAACATATAAAATGTAAACAACACCAAATATCTAATAATACACCTCATTTTATGAAAATTGATATTTCCATATGTTTTGTACACAAATCACGAAATTTAGCGATTTTCGGGCTGACATGCATAGACAAAAGGTCACGTGACTTTGTAACGGAGGGTCCGATTTTCGAAATTTTTGTTTTAAAACGTGCGCAAGACCCGAAAGAAAAAAGTCACCAAGCAGCGGCGCGTCATCTTGCAGCGTTTTGGAGCAATAAAAAAAATTCCGGAGGGGGGGGCCATTATGGCCCCCCCCCGGCCTTAATACGGTTAAAGGGAACAAATGTACCCAAATAATTCTTGTATGTGAATGAGAATAGATTAAATTTGCAATTTGACCAATTGATATAAATGACAGAACTACGTTTTGAAAAATCATGTTTAATAAGAGTGTGTTAATTGGATAACTCACTATTACTGAGCACTGCAGGCAATTTAACTGTTTAAGGGGGTCTGAAGTACAAGAATAGTTTGTCAATGAACAAGTTTCTGGTAAAGTTCCTGACAGTGCAATATGAAGTATCTTTAGGGGGGGGGGGGCACTTGGGAAAACTTGCCCGCAATAGTTTGACAAAAACAAAAAACAAAAACATATTAGGGTTAGTATGTTAAACAATGACAAAACTTTACAAAAATAAAGAAATACAAAGAGTATGTCCCCAGTAATTTGCGCCCCCCCCCCCCCCCCCCCCCCCCCCCAATCAGTTGCACCACAGATTTCAGTCGAAGCGTCCAGGGTTGTGATGCTGATGCCACTAGTGTTGATGAATCTGAATAATGACTACAAATTATAACTGAACATATTTCACATGCAGCTCTACAGTTTGTCAGCAATACATTTTGTTTGGGGGGTCCTACTATAGGCCCATGCATGCAGAAGTGTGCAGACTGTATCAAATTCTGTTTGATAATTCTGTATTCTAAGAGGGATGAAGAGCTTATTAAATACTTGATCAAGCCGCTTGACTGCCACTCAATAAGTCCCTACTTAGTACTACATTTTAAGCTGTATTCTTTCCTTTTTGCATGTTTATTGTCTGCAATTGTTTGCATTGATTTTCTGTTTTGCCCAGGTCTTGTTCTGTGTATACATACATGCGTAATACTGTACTTGTTTAGGTTATGTAACAAGTAAGATTATCAGTGAAGTATGAACTAAGTTTAGATAAACCCCCATATCCATAGTCCCAATTTTCTCTTCACAGGCCCTCCTTAGAAAGAGTACATTATAAAATGTTTGGGAATTATATCAGCAAAAGTTGAGAGAAAAGAAATTTGGATTTAACAAAGTTCTAATCAATGCTGGAATTAATTTTACATTTTAGGGGTCTACTTTTTCAATCTGATGGATATCACAAAATATTTCACATAATACCCTATATGGTAATTTTAGGGACTACCTACTGATTTCAGGGGGCTATTTTGAAAATTAGGGGGAAAATTCGCCCTCAGCCTCCGTATATTTCCTACCCTGGTTCTAATTCTGTATTCTGTGTAACTTTGTCTCTTTTTAGAGTTTGACTTTAAATATAAGAAATATATACGGTATATAGAAGAATTTATAGTGCTAATTTAATTCCTCCTTCTAAGCTCAGAATAAGCTACACTACCAAAGTGTGACGTCACATCTATTCATTGCCATGGGTAATATAGTGATAAACAATGTCAGGCAAGCAAGGAATTTGTGATCTAGTGTTTGCTAGGCTAAGGCAGTTGTCCAGCTCCAATCCACTAACAAAAGCCAGAACTAAAAGAAAATTTAGAACCATTACTACAGGGCAATTCCAAGCAAACATTGACATAACCACTGATTTTTCAAATTCGTTGTACCATAACAAATTTGGTATCAAATGAAAGCTAAAAGATTGAACTTTCCAAAAATGTATTTTGTTTTTGAAAAAAAAAATTGTAAACTATTATTTTATTGTTAATATATAGCATAAATTAATTTTCAGTTATTTTCACAAAACATTCATTTAAATATTAAGCATAAAAGAACTGCGAAAAGGAGTTTTCATAAAATGTTATTTCAGTGTTGATAGGATCATTGCTTCAATTTTTCAGATAAATATCAATTTCGTCATTTTCGCTCTTCGTTCCGCTTCAGTGACTGTCTCATTTACAATCATTAATATGTCACGGCGTTACACTAAAAACATATATTTTCAATATTTCTGGAAAAATATGAATGGGAATTAAATAATTTTTTGTTTTCTCTGTATTAGCCCATAGGGCTATAATATGCATGCTGAATAGCAGCATTATATTTTACCACTTATTAATATAATCAATATCAATTTGGTCACGGCGTTACGTTTTGTGTAACGCCGTGACGCTACCTACTGGATTCCCATTGACATAACACAGTAGACATAATCAAATAGTGTAAGATATTTTTTGTAGGTATGCTTGGGCATTGCTCATGCTATAATTATATGAATAGGGTCAGTTGATAATGTTTCCATCTCAAAGTTACCTGAGTCATGTATGTGTATGGGTTGTATGTCCGTCTGTCTGTATGTGCATCTGTACATCAGTGTTCTTTTTTTTTAAATATCTCAAGAATCGTTGGATGGATTTCGTTCAAACTTTGTACAATCCATGTATTTAGAGGTACGGATTATTGGATATGATTTTGGTCCATGAGGTCAAAAGTCAAAGGTCACATAGCTAACAAATATGCAAAAATTATATTATTATCAAGATAGTTTGAGAATCCTTGAAGGATAACATGATAATAATACTGGTATGCGTCCAGTGAAGTATATGACCTGATTAGGGAATGGGGTCATGGAGGTCATAGGTCAACAGGTCAAAATATTGTTGTTGTTTTTTGTTCTCACAATTAAGTTCCAGAATCAATGTTAGAAAGAGTACTGTAGGTAAAAGACAATTTTCTGAAACTGTTTGGGTCAAAGGTCACTCGGATAATTACCAATTCAAAAACAAACATTTACTAACTCTGAAATCATGTTACATGAAACAAATCACTTGCAAATATGCACTGTGCAGACCAAAAATTAAACATTTGTATGTTATTTTGAGAAACAAGGTCAAAGGTCAGATGTCAAAGGTCTCATATTTCATTGTTACATTTAAGTACCGTATTTGTCGGTGTATTAACCGCTCCGATGTATTAACCGCACCCCCAACTTTGGCCGTTTTTCCATGAAAAAAAAAAAAATTTGATAGTATAATTCTTGATTTTTAGTCTTTAGATGGTCAGCATTTTCTTAGGAAAGGTACCAAAAATAGCTTATCTATCAGAGAATTTTTGCATATGAATTTTGTTTTATTTACTGAAGTCTCCGAAGTAAATAAAGAAAATTATCAGGCCTTCTTCACAGCAGAAGAATCTATAACTTCTGTTGAATTTGCCACACGGATCACTACACATGGGACTACATAAAACGTTAGACAACAAAACGAAGATTTCACCAATAAAACAATCAGAACGGAGATTTAAAAAAAAATGTACCTTAATGTTATTCCTTCTTTCTAGTTCAAATTATGTTGAATCTACTCTTGAAAACTGTTTCAGAAATAGTAAGTAATAATAGCGAGTAATACGGCATACGATCGTCGTCGATCGTCGACATGGATGAAACGATTCTCAAACGTTGACATCCAGTCCGCCCGGTACTAAACAAATGCTCCGATAGCCCGCCATATCACTCATACACTTTGCGTGAAGGTTATGGGTCTATTTTGTTACGCGAGATCCATCCGCCGGGAATTGGGGAAATCCCCGGCGGATGGATCTCGCGTAACAAAATAGACCCGATAACCTGCACGCAAAGTATATGAGTGATATGGCGGGCTGTATTGGAGCATCGGCGGCCGGGGGTCGGGAAAGAGAATCCCCGCCTGCAGCTGCATGCTCGGCCGGCCAAGTGCCAGTCGCGCGGCCGGGTGCATGTTAGGATTCGTACTAAGATCGAAGCAATGATCGTGAATCTTCAAAGCTGCTTTCGCAGCAACAACGAGCAATATTTAGGAAGAGGTAAAAGAGAAACATAAAAGACACTGCATGACTTGTTTTGGGGGGAATATGCTTGTATTTTCCGTGCATCGTATGAGTATGAATGCCTTGCTGAGGTGGACTTTGGTCACTTGTGAATCTTATCTCCGTGTATTAACCGCATCGTATTAGGGCCCGGCGCTGGCTAGGCAATTTGCGTGTACAATTTTCCTATCTCCGTGTATTAACCGCTCCCCCCTTTTTGGAGCAAAAAGGGGGGTGCGGTTAATACACCGACAAATACGGTATGTATTTTGGTTTGGTTTTAATATTTGATGGTTCCATTAACTAACTTCTGAAATAGATAAGAATTTCAATTATGTCCTAAAAGATTTTTTGATCAATAGAGGGCGCTGTGCTGCAAATTTGTGTCATGCGGATGATTATTTAATAGCATCTTGGTTATATCACCCATTCATCTAGTTCTTTATTGATTCTGGATCACTACATTAAAATTATATCATATTATTCATCTCTTTAATATCTCCCATATATATAACATGTACAATTCAGAGGTCACGGCGTTACAGTCACGGCGTTACAGTGCATAGATACATTTATGATATCATATTTACTATGAGCATTGGATTTTTTCTACATTTTTATTTGGATGTTCTAGCTTGATGTCTAGTACAAAGAATCAATGTGACAAAAGTGCAAAATTTTCCTGTAGTTCACAGAGTTTACTTAGTTTCTTAGCATGTAAGAAACCCATGTCTTTTTGCCGTCACGGTGTTATGGCAGATATTGATATTCATAATTAATAATTTATTGGGAGTTTTGGTTTTCTTGCCTATTGTAAATTATTGGTAGGATAGTGGTTACAGATGCATATCAAAAGTTGGTTCTAGATATTTAGATTTTATGAGTTATTTGGACTTTCATTGTGAGAAACACCCTCTGACCGTCACGGCGTTTGCTTGGAATTGCCCTACATTTATGTTTATTGCATCTATGATATTACTACTTCAGTAGTCTGTAACTGTTGTGAAAAAGACCAGCTACAAACTAATTTATGTGATTCTCATACAAAATGAAAAGACAAAATCACTTTTACTCATTAGACAAAGGGAAATCAATCGTCATCCAGTTTTCTGGTAAAGTTGTGAGCTATGCACTCTCTCCATCATACAATCTTGTAGCCTCCGCTTTTTCAACTCTACTCAGGATCTTATTTGCGACTTAATTACTTTTGATTGCAACCAGCATGGCAACACAATTCGTTTGATAATGAATTGAAAATATTATACAAAAGAAATACAAGCAAAAAAGAGATGGGAATTACGCAAAAGAGTTGGTATATTTATGCCTCTGCATTGCCAATTTGTAAATGGCTGGCAGGGAGAATTGTTTACTAAAGTTTCTGCATCCCCTTTCTCTCTCACACATAATTAAAGGCATACATGCGTGGGTTAAAATGGGTAGTCAGCAAATTCCAACTCGTACTCCACCGTAATCTCCCGAGGTAAACTCACGATATGTGTTGGATCGATCGAACAGCGGTGCTTCTTATGAAATTGCATGCAGCATGCAGCACACAGCTGGTATCTATATACCGAGCCAATTGCTCGAGCTGTCACCTGAGCCCGAGGCAATCGCTGATAACATTAAAAAGCGGCACTGTGAAGTCGGTGCGGTTAAGCGTGTTACGTAATAGTTTCGCTTGTAAACATCTCTGATGGAATTCCATTCGACCATGATTCGACTAACAGTACAAATATTCCGAACGCGACTCGGGCCTTCGTGAAGTGGGACAGTTTGCGATCGCTACTTATAACTGAGCCAATGGGGATTACGTACCATGCGGTAAAAGTGCGCAATATGGATCCACGCGTCTAATATACCGGTCTTAATTCCCTTTAATGTACCAGTACAGCTAGCCTGTGCAGGTGATACAGACTTTTTTAGGACAATTGCACCTGCATGGCCCCTTGTTTACACATCAAGTGTATAACAGATGAATTAGTGATTCATGTAACAAACGACTCTCACTAAATTATAAAGAGTTCACCAAAATTATAATTGAATTTCATTAGAAGGAAGTACAAATTGTCAGTGCACCCCAAAAGTATATAAAATATATTCTTAAAGGGATAGTTGAGTGACGCACTTCACAAAATATTTTTTTGTGAGATAATGAAAAACTGACTGTCAAATTTGAAAGAACATACAATTTTAATGACAGAATTAACTTTATTTGAACAAAATCGGTACAGAGACGGCTGAAATATCCATGAACAGTATATTTTTATTTAAAACTTCTTCACCAGGGGATATTTTGACTTTTTAGAAAACATTTTTTAAATGCTTGTAGACTACTTTGAAAAAAATCTGAATAGGTTTGTAAAAAATTGTTGATGACATCTCTATTGAATCATTATTTTAACAAAACATTCGATGCACAATTTTGTATGAAAAATCGCTAAAACCAATTATTTTTTAGAGAGCGCCTTCTTGAGTTGTAACGGCTCTTTTAAAAATGATAATAGGGGTTTTACTTAGTCGTTTGTAATTGTGTATACTTTTCGAGCATTGTGAAGTTATAACTATTATTTTGTACCGTAATGGTGCAGATTTTAGTTACTAAAGTTAAGTTTGACCAATACTCAACTATCCCTTTAATTGTATTTGGTTTGAAATAAAATAAATGTAGAGCTATTTATTCATTCATCACAAGTAGGAGTTTGCGTACGAATGTATACACAATGAGTCCACTAAATAGCAAAACACTTTCGTATAATTTGTCTGCCAAAGGGTTTTAGCCAGTTAAATGCACTAGTTCATTGTTACTAAGTACTTTTAACGTTATAATTTAATGAGTGATCTTTATAACCAAGAGATATTAATTAATTAATAATAAATAATTATTATTTAATTAATTAAATTTGAGGCAATTAAGATATTCAAACAAGATGTAGTCATGGATTCTGTTAATAAGTGGATTTGTTAATTTGTACCAATTGTACCATCCATACTTGGGATACATACTTTATGTAGAACTATTTAAATGTCTATTTAAATAAACCTGATATCATTACATTGCCTAGTAATCCTGGCTTGTTGTACTTTAACCTACGTGAGCTAATTACATTTTGTGGACTGAAGAGGTTTGAGGTCCAGAGACATTTAAAAATGTTTTTGTTTGTTTAGGCCACGCCTTAAAATAGCACTCTTAAATTGGTTTTATATTTGAATGGAGAATTTATTGCGAAAGTAAAAAGTACTCTTTTATAATTTTCAGGGAACCTTTTTGGAATTTTGGGGGTTAAATCATTTTGAGCCCATGTGTATTTTGTTCAAGTGCTATATACTAGACTGTAACATAGCAGACCATTATGCGATGTCCAACGTTTGTGCTAATTTTGCTTGATTGATCTGTTATGAGTTGTTTGCTTGACCAGTGACCACAACTGTAGATCTTGACCACTTTGGTATTTATTGTTCAATCTGTCTATCTTCCCTTTGTCTTTCCTATGCATGCATTCAATTAAGATATATGTATGCAGTTACTGCAGTATATTCAAATGTACTTCTTAATATTGTTGGTTCGATATATCTGCATCCAAGGGGGATTTTGCCCAAAATTGTGAGTTTGATCAAGAAAATGTTGTTTGTTCAGGGTGTGGATATCATCTCAGAGTCAGAGACATACAATTATTTGTAATCTTCTAATAATATAACTCCTTAATACATTTATTTCAGTTAGAACTTGCACAGAAAAAGGGATGTATATCAATCCTACATTTGTAGATTTGTGAAGGAATTCTTTTCTTGATGGGGGTAGGGATACCTACATATCCAATTGTCTCACCCCCCTGAAGAAAATACATTCCTGAATATCGAAGCTCAAGGTCTCTGATATATTGTTAAAGTTAGTTGGTTATCTTGTCCTGTGCAAGAACATTAGTTGGGTGGGTGAATTATGTTAGTTTTATTGTCTTATGCTTGCAAAAGGTGACATTTTTATGACAAATGAATTAAGTTTTTTTTTTGCCACGATAGGAGTGAAAATGAATGGTTTAAAGTCCAGTGTTACTTGTAACGCTCCCATAGAAAAGCTTAGATATATTGTGTATCTTGATAATTTGTGCATTACAATGCCATTAGATGTGTATGACACACATCACATATTGATATCTCACCGTTAAATGAAATAACAAAATAACAACATGTTACCAAGACCCTAAACTTGTTTTCTGGTCGGCTGAAATCATATTTGTGGCAGGAGAGAATTAAAGATTGATTGGTATCCACCACTGGCATACAGACGAGTTGCTTGTTGCTCGGTGTGGGGCTGCCCCACCCCCCCCCCCCCCCACCCCCCATTTAAAATTAAAATGTGGCAAACCAGGTATGTACTTTCACGATGCGACAAATTGTAGGTTTACATTAAACCGAACCCTCGTTGACTTTCAAATTGGCAAAATTTGGTATGTTTGTGAAGGAAATGTTACCTTTTCTAAGGATATTAACTTAATCCGCGATATAGATGTTGAAATTTGACTTAAAACGTCTTCGAAAATGGGGCAAAAGAGAGTCGTCTCGTTGACTGAAATTCGCTCAACGATCGGCCTGAAAATCGTGACGTCACCGGTTGAATGGGCCCGGCCGATCAGCTGAGCAAAGCGACGCGCGTGCATTGTATGTACTGCATGTGTTGTACTTGTGTATATTGCTTTTTGATAACGTACGGTACGATCGAGCTCGACAGTTTTATTTCGAGGAAAATGGAGGAAAATACTCTCGAACTGAGTTTCGCAATGGATTTTTCCGAAGAAGATGAAGAAGAGGACAGGAATGATTCATCAGACAGCGACAATGATAACGGGGATTTGGGAGACTTTTGGCGCTAGTTCGCTATTGTACCCGCACTCCGGTGTCGGCACGCTACGCTGCCCGTGACGCGCTCGTGAAACAAATTAATGTAACGTACCCAAAAACAACTAAATCTTCGACCATTGCTCAAATAATGGTCATGATTTCAAAGTAGTTACACAAAACAGGTAAAAAAGATAACTACTTTGAAATCATGACCATTATTTGAGCAATTTTTGAAGATTTAGTTGATTTTGGGTACGTTACATTTGTGTTTCGTAGGGTACTCTTCACGAGCGCGGCACGGCCAGCTAGCGGGGGTAGCGTGCCGACACAGGAGTGCGGGTTTCAATGCGCCCTTTCCCCCAGCATTTTTCCCGGCAAACTAGTGCATGGACATGGTGCAATTCGCTATACAATTGCCGCAGCCATACGCCAGATCGACAAATCTATCACTTTCATGGCCTCTTCGACATTATTATTGTTATTTTTCACTATCGGCTTAGAATGCCGACAGAGAAAAATACAATATAATGTCAAAGTCAAAGAGGCCATGAAAGCGATAGTTTTGTCGATCTACCATACGCCATGCACCTTTCCCCGACTTTGCGACTCGAATTCAACTTTGTCGATACTGGCGAACTCGCGATTTCCACCTCAAAACCATGCCTGAAATCTTCACTTCCTTCAGACATTTCCACCATTCTCCGAATTTGCAGATATCAGGTCGAATCTAACAAGAAAAATGACATTGACAAGGACGGCGTTCTATCGATTGAGCAGGGCAGCATAACTCGCGCGAGCTGGACTGGGGGATCGTTGGGGGAGGCAAAGGGTACTATGGTACTACCGCTCTACCGTCCGCGGCCGCCGTACGCGGGGTGGTTTGGGCCTAGTCAACCTGTGACGTCATCAAATTTCTCTGCACCAAATCGCCGTCAAATGGCGAAAATCGGAGTTCAGAATAAGAGTTTAAATTTGCTTTTAATTGTTTTCTGGGCGGTGTTAGGGCTTCAAAATTAACCTTTTCATGCTCAGGTATGTTCTCAGCTTTCAGAAGAGGTACAATATGCATATTATAGGATTTTCATTGAGTTTTCGGTTTAATTGTAAAGGTCTGACAAACAGTGAAAAGTCGTTTCAATACCAACAATTCTAGAAGGTCTTCCCCCCACAGCTTTGTCACTTCATTCCTTCGCAAGCCCCCCCCCCCCCCCCCCCCCCTCAAAAATAAAGAAGAAGAAAAGAAAAATATTCATCCTACCACTTGTATCCATATATACACTACTTCAACATGTTGTTGTCTGTGGATTTACAGCTCTGGAGGGAAGAATAGGCATACAGATACTTAGCTAGGCCTCAAAGGGGAACAATTATTACCCACGCCGATGAAATCGGCAGGGGGTTATGTAAAGGGTTCCGTATGTTTGTTTGTTTGTCTGTTTTTTTTTTTTTTTTTTTTTTTTTTTGTTTGTTTGTTTGTGTACAAGATAACTAGAGAACGGGTGAACGGATTTGCACCAAATTTTCAGGGAATGTTTGGATAGTGACATGGAAGAATCGATTAGATTTTGGTGATGATTGGTTGACCCCTGCAAATTCTGTGGAACCTTGAAGTTTGAGTATGTATTTATTGGTACGGAAATTGACAACAATTACGGGAGTACGGAATGGCGCTGAAATGTTACGGATTTTGGGAAATCCGATAATGCACTACCGTCTATGCATTTCTATTTGTGCTCCGTGCGATCGCGATGGCACACACGCACTAATGTACTTATCACACACACACAGTCTCTCTTCTCCTCTCCCTTCTCACACTAGTCTCTCCTCGTCTCTCCCGTCTCAAATCATTTCAAGAAAACAACGTGGCGCACACGCCATGCCAATAGATGTACTTACACATAGTACACACCCGCATGTAATGTGTTGTGCATATTGCAATGCATAAATATTAGGCATATCTATACTACACAGGCAGCTAGTAAAAACACGTGCGAATCGGCAGATAGCTGTCATGAAAAGATCTAAAATCATATTTATGCAAGAGAAATGGACATAAAAGTTTGCAGAATCAGGAAGATAAGGTATCTGTTATTGTTTGTAATAGTTTATTTTGTTTGAATTCATGATTTATGTTACATTTATCGCCAATAAATTGGACAGATGTCGGCATTTTCAAGCCCTCCCTGCAGGCATACCCAGTCAGCATAGTTTACTATGCCTGGAGTTGTGGGGGATTCTGTTCAACGGTTGATCACTATGTTTTTAGGATGCATCGGTAAGCAAAACAGGGTTGAGGCCGACGAAGGGGTAGAACAGGGCTAATGGGAGGCGTGGGTATGCTGACTTTGTCGGCCTTCTAGTTTCATAATACAATTGGTTTGAAAAACAGAATCCTGATGAGTGCTTATTAGTGCATCTGGTGTGTACTGTATATAACGTAGTTCTCTATTCATGATTTTGCTACCATAGGCGTACATAAGCCATAAGTAGTTTTAAGGAAACCAACACCCCAAAGGTGTTGTCTTATAATGTGAAAGCATGGGCGTCGATCTGTAATTGATACCAATTCATCAGGGGGGATGATCTATTCATTCATCCCCCCTGATGAATGGGTATTACGCAAGTATCGACGCCCATGTGTGAAAGAGTTTATTTTCAGTAGTCTATTATACCAAAAAGTGCAGATAATTATTTTCACGGCCTTATGATATTTGCTCAACATTAAACATCACTCAGTTAATTACATTCTCAGTAAAATAACAACTGTTGACTTGAATTCAAGTATATGTATGAGTCATGAGCACTGTAAAATCTGGTTGTTTCTAGTTGATGAATATAATTTACTAGCAAAGTAGCAATTGTTATAAGAACATACTTCAGTTTGTATTCTGTTGATAAGAAGAATAGTCAATGTCCATAAGCAAGTCAATAAAAGTATGAGTCATTTAATAAGTCAAATATATGTTTGTTTCTAGTTGATACGATTATTGTGCTAGTAGTCTGTGATAACTCCTTTATCGATGAGTAGGATATTAAATACTTGTTATTGTTGTGTTTTGGCAACGTCATTTAATTGATAATTCCTTTGATTGATTCATTCGGGGAAATCTCAAGTTCCATACAAAGTTCAATGAGATTGATGAGGACAATTTTATTGTCACAAATTTACCCATTTAAAGGGGTAGTACAGTTTTGGTAAGGCTGAACTTTAGTAACCAAACCTGGACAGTAACATTATAAACTACTAGTTATAACTCCACCATGCTCGAAATGTATACAAATTACAAACAACTAAGTAAAAAGCCTGTTATCATTCAAAAAGAGCCATTAAAACACAAGAGGGCGCTTTCTAAAAAGGCATTGGTTTCAACCATTTTTCATACAAAATTATGCATGTGATGTTTTATTGAAACAATAATTAAATAGAGAGATCATAAACAACTATTTAAAAAACGCTTTTGAAAAATTTTGAAAAAGTGCAAGCATTTTTTTAATTTTTTGAAAAAACCATCTAATTATTTGGGCCCCAAATAATTATAAGATCAGATATATTTATTGATATTTCAGCCGTTTCTGGGTCGATTTTGACCAAATAAAGTTTATTCTGCCATTAAAATTGCATGTTCTCTCAAATTTGTTTAAAAATCGAATAACACATTTTCTTTGTCAGCAAAAGGAGCAAAAACAGTCACATTAATAATGATAATATTCCAACATTTTATTGTGCCATCAGTCTATACATATTTTGCTAAAATCTTTCCAGATATGATATGAAGACGTTTAAAATATTAGAGAAAGACTTATTTTCCAAAGAAATTTTTTTAACAAGAAGTATGGCCAGCATTATAGTTTTGAAAACTTTGAAAGGCTCCCCTACACCATATTTTTTTTGTTCATTTAAATATTTAAAGATTTTAAATGAAAAACTACCCCAAAAATCATCAAATGTAAAGGACCCTAGTTACGTATTTGTAACACCTCACTCAGGATAATCAACACTAAATGGGTTTAATTTCAAGCATTGCACAATGTCTCTTATTCTTGTCAGAAGACCTACATACCCCAGGTTATTTTAGTGCATGGATTGAATTCGATAAAACAATATTAGTTTACCTAAATTTCTATATTTCTAATGTTGAGCCCTGCATTATTATCATTGATTTGCCAGGAGCATTACATTGTTACAGACATGTGAGGACAATGATGATCCACAGCACTTGTATGGTGTCATAGTTAACTCATGGAATGCACATTTGCTTGAAAAGATGGATGTTGAGGCCTGCTTTGAAGCTTTCAAGTTTGTTAGCGTTGCGAAGAACAGGAGGGAGGGAGTCGCTTGATCTGCTTGCTGCAAGCCTCGCCAAGTGGTCAGCACTGTAAGAGTTAACAGTATTCACTTTTTGTTTATTTTGTTGACAGGGGTTATGGCTCCAACCATGTGTTCGATGGCCTGGAACCATCCACCCAGTATAAATATCGTCTCAGAGTACTCAATAACCATGGCAACAGCGATTTCAGCCACACGGTTTCCGTCACGACGACAAGTAAGTGTCTGAATTATTTACTTTTAGATCTTAGTCTAATGTTACACTCTTTCTGGGGTGTAATAGCTGGATGTCTTTAATTTAAATGTAATAGACGATACACGCATCTGTGTAACTGTAGAAATGAATACTAACTTGTACATCGATGAAATAAAATACAGGGGTGTGAGGGTGATATAGCCTCTGAAATGCCAAAAAGAGCCCCTGTAATTTGACATCATTTTTTAGAGCGCTCATTACATAACAAAGCTTGAAACATAGCCCCTGAAAATAAAATGTTATATTTCCCGTGGTGCACAAGCAAAGTCAGAAATCCTTAAAACAGTAATTAAAAAAAAGGTCAGAAATGTCTTGATTGGTGACCCAAATTCTTGGTCTGAGCCTTATAATTTGGTAGGCTTTTGCAGAAGTATTTCTACCCAAATAGTAGTTCTGAGTATCAGATTAAATGAAGAACATATCATTAAGAAATATTATATAAGAAAAGTTTGGTCTAATCCTACCCATTTATAAGTACACCCCTTTAAAATGGCACCGTGCAAAGCAGCTAACGTGAGCAATATCATACAAGGGCAAAGGCTGGTAGATCAGAATAAACGGTTGCAGTGACTTTTTATTATTCTGAAGTCTTAAAATATAATTCTACAAAAAGGTGGTTTCTGGTCCTAATCTTTTCAGACAAGCTCTTAAATGATAATTTCTTTCATATTAGATGTACATTACAATAATCTTAGAACTTTTGATTTTTAAATTATGGCTTGCCCCCTCTACTCCATTAATTACTTTCACACAAGGAAATTGTGGATGCATTTCAAGGAGCTTTTTAAAAGAGTACCCCTATTTTCAGCATCTAAAGGAGATTTTGTCACCCTATAATCAGTTTTCAATATAAAATGTCCACTAATTGCATTAAGAAATATATTTTTCTGCCGACGTCAATGAAATCAACAAGGATATGAAATATGGTGATATACTGTATGGAAAGTATAATCAAATTTACATTTACACGAATCAACATTCAAACAGAAATTATTGACTTCAGATTACAAATTAATGATATGTGTGAAAAAAATACTTTGCTTCTTTTCAAGCTTGCCGGCATGAAATTGACATTGAACCCTTATTATAATTTATGGTGGCTATTTTTGCATTTTGGGGGGCGTATATAAGCACCCCAAGCCTGTGTATATTGCACCAAATGTGTGTGAAGGCACATCTAGGTGGAATTGACATGTAGATCGATGTTGCGTCCTTTACCTTTATAGATTTTATCTTGTTATGGTATAATTACTGTATGAATCAATATATTATGTAAAAACAAAAGATGTTTGACTACGTGTGCCTTCACTGCCAAGGTTCTATGATTATCTATAGAAATTTCATGACCTTGTAAAATGGCAGTGCCATTAATTCTCCATTAAGAGATGATGAAGCTTGATTAATGCCAAATTAAATCGCCCTTCGGCTTGGGATGTAAAGTCAATATTTATGGCCTTTTGTTCTTGTTTAAATTATAGATTATCTGCACTTGACCATGTTATCAAATAGTTGTGCTTCTTGTTTGTTTTACAACCGAGATCTATGCCTTTACTGTGAATTTGTGCACAGTTAGTTAATGCATACTTATGAACGTGATATCAACACCGACATTTTTCTTTGACATTTTTAAAATATACTTGCTTTAAAGATATAGTCCACTTTTTTTTGCAAGTAATTAACAAGTTGTGAGGTTATTGTCTTATATCAAAGGAAAAAAAAACACATTTAAGAGCTAGTCTGGGAAGATAAGGACTTGAAAATATTATTTAGTTGATATATATTGATTTTTCGAGCTCAAAATAACAAACGGTCCCTGCGACTGTTTAATTAGTCTAGCATCTGCAGACCCCTTATATTGTATTTTGTATGTTTACTTAGTGTTCACAAGCTAAACATTACATTTATTTTTGGTTAAGCACTATCAAAGTGATTCAATCAGATCTGTGATGTAACAAGTTGATTTTTGTTTTAACTTAGTAAAAGATTCAAACTTATTCAGGATACATAGATTCAGAACAAAAAGGAAATGAGCCCAAGAGATAGACTACAAGATATTACATTTTTTTTCTTGCATCATTTAATTCCTTTTAGTTACAGTGAAATTTGCAATTTCACCAACTTTATAAATATATTTATGGTTTATGTAATGTTTTAAAGAACTTGAAGATGCCTGCAAAAGGCAGACACTATCTTTGAATCAAATATACAGTATATTTGACATGTGTATTTATAAATGGGATATTGACACTGTCATTCATCCGATATAATGTTGGGCTGGATAGCAGAAAGCCGGAAATCAATATCAAACGTACACCAAATCACCTTGACAAACAACAAATTGTCAACAGTTGATGTATTATCTCCTGGCATAATTCTTTTGATTGGCTAGCTGAAGCCCATAGTATCATAGTGGCATAGCTATGGGGGGGGGGGGGGCATGCCCCCCCCCCCCCCCCCAATAATTTGATTGAATTTTGTTTGGGGGGGGGGGGGGGTGGGCGTGCCCCCCCCCCAAAAAAAAAAAAAAATTTGATTGAATTTTGAAGAATTTTGAAGACAAAACAGAAATACAGTACATAAAGTTATGCCTCCCTGCCCCCCCCCCCCGCCCCCCAATCAGTCTGACCATGCTATACCACTGGTTACAATGACAAAAGAAATGTTAGGAATATGACCATGCATACATTATGATACAATTGTACACACCTGCTTATTATATGAATGTTCTATTGAATTGGAATTTATTCTAGATATGTTTTGTCTTGTATTGGTTATGCATACATGTTCATGTAGTATAAGAAAAGTAGACTATGTAACAACTGTTTGTTTTCTTTTTGTGTATTTGTAGTCTCTGTTCAAACATTTTTGTGAACTTATGAAAAGCTTGTAGCATACATTAGTTCATTGCTGATGATGTAAAAAATTGTATATATATTTTACCTGAAATTAATTTTCAGATGGACCCCACACTGATAAATTTGACAATGCCACCACCAGAGCTGCCAACCATTCCGTTTTTGCTGTAATTGTTAAATGTTTTTTCAATGTAATTATGGCAGTACGATTTTCAAAGTTTAATTACGTTTTTCTTTTACGTTTTTTTTCTGCACGTTATGAGCACCAGCACCGAAGCTGTCCAAATATACAAACTTCAGGGGTGTCGATCCTGGGGGGGGGGGGGGGGCAGGGGGGGAGGTCGCCCCCCCAATGAAAATATTGGGGGGGCGAACATATCATTTCGCCCCCCCAATAATTCCGAAAATGAGGAAGAAAAAAATCGAGTGATATAATGCCAAAGAGGGGAAAGACACATTTATCAATAATTAATCTTCAAAATAGCAGTTTTTTTAGTTTGAAAAGGACTGTAAATCTCTTTTTTGCCGCGCGCTTCGCGCGCATACAGTTTCTCATATTGCAAGTTTCATTTGGGTTGCGGGAACTCACCTTTTGAAATGTGTTGGGCAGCGTAATTTCTCAAACGCACACCTCAAACGAAGTTTATTAAACCCTCATCTATAGATACCACACCGTCACAGAAAATAAAATAATCTCGGTACATATGCGCTGAACGCAAATCAAATTGGAATATCATGTCCCCCCACATTTGAAAAAGGAGCAGATTGTCCCCCTCCCTTTGTCATTATGTATGTTTGGTTCCATACCTATATACTTCATATTACGTGAAATTTCTGTCTCAGGTGTGCACCAAATCGCACAATTTCACGCCCAAAAATACAAAAGCTCCCTACTGTGGGAGGGGGACACCCCCTCCCACACCCTCCCCCGCTTCGCTTCCTCGCAATGTCTCCCCTACACTTTTGAGAAATTGTTGACTCCCTTGCTTAGTTTCATGGGAGCCCAATGCCCTAGACTATATCGATGGCTCTATAGTATACATGATCACGTGGATCCATCTCATGCAAGGCTCAGTCTTTTCCTCGCTATGCCCTTTAAAAATACGTTATGAGTAGGTTCACTATTTTATACAATTTTAACACCCATGCTAGGAGCAAATGTCTGAAATCTAAAAGCTTCCGGGGGCTCCGCCCCCTGGACCCCCATTATTGTTCCCAAATGTGGGTGCCCCCAAAGTAAGGTCTTCAAGCCATCAAGACACTTTCAATGAGCGCATAATAAAACATCCGGGCATGCCAATGTGGGGCTTTTAGCTCTCTCAGTGGTCACTCTGGAAAATGTTTCAAATTTCGCCCCCCCAATCTCAAAAACGGATCAACACCCCTGACAAACTTTAAATTGATCGTCCAATTTTGTGCGCAAACTTCATTATGTCTTTCTTCTTCTTCTTATTATTGTTACAACATTACTATAATGCATTCCACTCTTGACAAGTGACAACACTTGTGTCTCTTCTAATGCGGAGGAACCTCAAACTGGTGAACAACTCCACAAGGCCATCAACCTAACCCAGGACATCCAGAAGATCGGGGAGATTTGTACAATGTTGTTGCTTGTTTTACTATTTATTTCTTATAATATTAATATTATTCTATGAAATGTATTAGACTTCATGTATGAAGCATAATACAATTACGACAAAACTATTATAAATATGATACATCCCAATGCTGACACCACTGTATCTCTACTAATGCAGAGGAACCCCCAACTGGTGAGCAACTCCACAAGGCCATCACACTAACCCAGGACATACAGAAGATCAGAGAGATCCTGGATTCGGGGGATGTCTGGATCGATGTGCCTGACAAGTACGGTTACAGCCCTCTCATGGCAGCAGCTCAGAAAGGCTTCACAGAGTGAGTCTCTAAAGATGTACATGATTTAACTCTTAACGTCCCAGGGATTTCATGGCATTTCCCATGGCATTTGTGTGTATTGTAACTCAAAAAAATGCAAGCTTGGCACGTTAGGAGTTAAGGGATCTAGTAGTACTACTAATTTAGTGTCAAAATCTACAAACTTTACCTAGAACTCTAGATAGCGGTTCTCACAGATACCTCATTGCTATCGTATCACCAGTACTTAGAAACATGGAGCATGTTTAAATTTTCCAAATTCTCTCCATTATAAGGATATTTATGATTGAAGTGTTTGGAATTCTATCTATAGGGAGAATTATAACAAAGTAAGTGCAGTGAGTTTTATAACAAATACATGCATTTTTGCTCATTACTCGACCGTGGAATTTTCACACATCACTCAGTGGACATATCAAATCACAACACATTTTATCAACCATTCATCAGATATTGCATATTTCAACAAAGTTACCAGGACAGAACTAGTGTCATGAAAAAATTGTAACCCTTGGTCAGAAGTTTGGTCTAGTGGTTGTAGAGCTCTGCTCCATGCACAGATTGGTTCAGATTCAAAAACTGACAATGCATCTATAATTGACCTGCTCCCTTCCAATTGTCGCAGTTCTCATAGAGTTAATACAATTTGGCCCACTAGGTTTCTGTAGGCAATGGGTTAAATGGTGATGTTTATGGCAGTCACAGGCAACTTAATTGAAAAAATGCATCTGTAAAAAAAACCCCATAAAAACATGATTATATTCTTTAATACCTTCCAGGATGGTAGACCTGTTAATCGCACACGGGGCCGATGTCAACATGCAGAACGGTAGCGGCAAGGACGCCCTCATGCTTGCCTGCTTCGCCGGTCACCTCGAGGCCGTGCGTCGTCTGCTCTCTAACGGTGCATCATGGAATAAGAAGGACCTGGGAGGATCGACGGCGTTGCACTGGGCGGTTGACGGGGGCAACACGGATGTGGTGCAGTGGGCCATCATGGAAGGATGCACTGTAAGTCCATGCCCTCTAGTTGTTGCATCTCTCTAATTGTATTTCTTGTTAAATTGTAATTTTGTTTGTATACAGGGTGGCCCAGAAAGAATGCAACACCTACGATCGTTAATGTCATCAACATCATCGACCAAATGTCATTGTTTTTTATTTGATTGGGTAGAACATTCTTTTTCCAACAAAATGATACCATGAGCATTGCCTCAGAGAAATGGCCCTATGATCCCAACGCCTTACCCAAAATCAATGCTCATGGTATCATTTTGTTGGAAAAAGAATGTTGTACCCAATCAAATAAAAAACAATGACATTTGGTCGATGATGTTGATGATATTCAGGATCGTAGGTGTTGCATTCTTTCTGGGCCACCCTGTATAATATAATGATTGATAAAGTAATGGTTAATACAATTTCCACCAGTTAGGAGATAATCATTATCCTCATTTATCCCATCATTTTGCTCCTTTGTACACAGTGCTGAAGAGTGTTGATTTGAATCTTGAATTAAGATATTTAAAATGTGTATTATTGTTTTATACCATTATTTTTTGCCAGATTGATGCGAGAGATTCTAATTCCGGCTGGACACCTCTGATGCGATGTGCTGCTATGGGGGGCAATCACCAGATTGGGGAGATACTACTTAATGCAGGTGCCAATGTCAACTTGAAAGACAAGGATCACAAAACATCACTCATGGTAAGTTAACTTAAAGGGATTATCAGGGATTGGCAAACTCTTGCTAATTTTCTGAGATGTTTTTAGAAGGAGGGTCAGGATGACTACCAGGTAGACTAAAAATTTGTTGGATCAACCCCATAAAATATTGGTCGGTCAGGCGATATTATCCCTGCATTGAGTCTCAGAAGATTGTCAAAGGTGGCGTGTCATCATTAAAGTCACAACCTGTGAGCTATAATGGAATCATATCGAGGGAGAGATGGCACCACAGCCCTGATGGCTAGCCCTTTATTCAGAATGACATGCCAGAAATGTCACTCTGTTATTTCACAATGATAAATTCATGTCATGGAATTTACAGGAAAGCTCTAAAATAAATAATTATCTACATTATTGCACTTTGACATGATGAATATTTTGAATTAAGACCTAGGCTGTTTATCATTTCTTTTTTATCGTGAATGAATAGATTGCTGCCCTCAACGGCCACCAGAAGTTAGTGCAGGTGATGGTGGAGAAAGGAGCAGACCCCCTGGTCAAGACTGACCATGGCATGTCAGCTTACGAGATGGCAAGGTCTTTTGATAGGAAGGCAAGTACCAGTGATGGAGTCAAAATCTCATTCATTCATTCATTCATAAATGGTTTATTTCAAAATCATGTTTCACGGCATTGCCGAATTGTACATGATTATGATTTTAGTAATAATCTGTAAACAAAAAAAAAGAAGGAGAAAACGAATGCTTTGACGCTGCATCACTTTGTTTGATCCTTTGCACCAATACCCAAGTTGATTTCTTATTCTTAAGGATTTTGTCATTTTTTATAGCTTTTGACCGGCACTAGCTTGGTTGAACCCTATTACTTATCCCTATAATCAAGTGGGTTTCCTATCCTTTAAGTTTGTCTCAGGTTTAAATAGCTTCTTGCAAGTTTGAGCACTAAAACAGGTTTCTCGGAAGTAACAGTTTTGTGGCTTAGTGGTATACAGCAATCTGGAAGTTTCAGGCTCAGTTCCCGGCAAAGCCCCATTTCAATTCTTGCTCATTTCCATTAATGAAATATATTTCTGGTCAGTTCCTGAAACTTTTTTTAATTCAAAGAATTACAACTGGGGCTTAGTATTATTTTGGCCCCTCAAAAACAGCAAACCAAAAGAAGAAAAAAGCTATCGGAGAAATCTGATGCAAAACAATTTCATGGTGCTGATTTTAAATGTGGCAGGTTGGAAAAGTAGCCCTCAAAAACATTCTAAAGGGTGTATTTGTATCCCTAATGATGAAAATCATTAGTTTTGTTTATACCCAGGGATGCACTATTTTCTTGGAGGGCCCTGCATGTGATATTATATTACTCCAGTCATCAGATACTGTATACGCCCTATATTTTGCGTACATACATTTTTCGCGAATCGGGACTTTACGACAATTTCACGAGTGGTTAAATTTGCGTTCAGCTGTTACCATGCAACACGCATTCATGACTGTCCGATTGAGAGAGATGCTAGTGCAGTAATATATGCAATACACATACTGTAAAACTCCGTGTATAAGACGCACTTTTTTTCCGTCGGAAAATTTTCAAAGTGGGGGGTGCGTCTTATACACAGGTACAGCCAAAAAAAAAAAAAATTATATCGTGTTGTTATAATTTTGTGGTTCACAAGTGATTCGCGAAATTCGAGAAAATAAAACCCTTGCGAAATATATGGCGTATACAGTACATACCACAATTAACATAAACTTCCTCTTTCAGGTAATCTATCACCATGGAAATCTCGAAGGACAACATATAACAATTAATCCACCACTTAACATGCACCCTCTCTACTCCTTAGGGAGCATTCGTGCTAGTGCTACCAATAGGGGTAACGTTTAATACTTGTATCATATCCTAATGAAAGATACTGATATAAAATCCAAAATACTTGATTTTTAGCACTTTCATCTGGACCAGAGTAGAAATGGAGACAATTCTTTATATTTCATGTTAGGTATTGGTCACAGTTTTGTTGTTGTTTTTATCATGAAACATTATTATTAACAAATGGTTAACAAATAATAATGTAATGCATCTTTTGTTTTTAAAAATAAAGGAGATGAATTATTAAGTGTTATTGAGTTTATATCAAGAGGTATAATGTATAAAGGTATAATATAAAGTGATGTGTCAATTGTAGCTTATTACTGCTACCTTCCATAAAGAATACAATAAATTGTAATTTTCAAATAGAAAATCAGTAATGATATGTACTCAATATTAATATTTTTGTTTCTTCTTTAATTTTGATTTCTGCAGAGCGTCATGAAATACTTCGAGGGAATTCTACAGAATAACAGATTGAAAAAGGGACCGGAGTCTTGAATCACAATAGTTAGATACTATATGATTATATATGAAATATATATCCTTTCTTAAAAATCATTTATATCATTTATTAAGAGAAGTCAGTGACTGTAATAGATTATATTATAGCTACAATTAGTCCACTCTTTAATAGTGCCATAACATACTGTCCAGTAGTTCAAACATTTTGGCTTGATTTGTCACTGCAATCTTAATGCCATTTTCAAACTTCTTGGATTTGTTTGTAAATCTTGTTGTTTTTTTCTTTTTGAAAAAGCATCAAAATATATTCTTAGACTTAAGGCATAAACAGTGTCTTAAATGAATGGCAGAATGCACCTTTTATTTGGTGAACATCAAACAAACATTTGCCAATGAGTGAAAACATAAATTGAATTTAACTGTTTAAAACAGAGTTATGCAGGGTGTTTCAAACAGACTTGCCATGCTCATTGTGGGCAGCTTTTTTGTTGTTGTAAGTTACATTTTTGAAAGTCACAACTGTGACTTAAGGGTAATTAGTCGTGCAAAAATTAATCTGTAAATGATAAATGTTATATAGACTAGTATTTCATTCTGCAAAACTAGACAAATGTGATGTTTTGATAGTTTCTTTCCAAAGGGCAAGGATGAACCACTTTACTGCAGGGTTAGCAAGAAATTTGTTTGGATATGTGTAATATTCTCAATTTTCTTGTCTCGATTTAGTTCTGAGAGGTTTTATATGCACCATTGGGTTTTCTTGACTAAATTTGAGGAATAAAATTAACAGGGTGTATTAATATATGATGCTGGAAACAGCCATCCCTTAACCGGTTGAAGGTGATTTGATGTTGGCAAAAGTACTTTTTCTGGACCAATCCTAAACAGGTTGTTATTATTACCCTCTCATGAACGTTCTATCAGTCCTGGTTTTCTCGTTTTCTCAAGTTTGATCGTAAATTATTTCTTTGTACCCACGTATGATCCACAGAATGGTAGCAATAACATTGATGCACCTAGCAAATACATACATTTGGCTATTCAATTTGTATATTATGCATATTGTTTTATATGTTTTTTTTAATCTACAAAATATAGAGTTATTGAAATTGTAATGACATGATTTAATGTACAATATTTTCTGGAAACCTCTTAATAAACAGAGCTATGTAAATATTTGCTTTTATTCTCAGTACTGTAAAAAAAATAAAATTCATAATCTTGGAATGAAAAGAGTTGAAAAAATGGAACTTCACTATTTTGGAAATAAGATTTACAAAATCATAATTATCTATCATTAAATAAATTGGATCATAGAAAGCATGTAGAAAGCAGCAGCATGAAGCAATCAACATGCAGAGTCATTAGCATAATCTGGCACCCAGACCGTGCAGAATTTCAGTGCAATCTCAGTGACATGGTCATTTTAGCATAGAACTTTACGGTTTATATTTGGGCATTTCATGAATTTCAATCAATGGTTCAGACATGCCATATACATGTACACCCTGTATTATACCGTTTCAACAATTATTGATCAATTATTTGGGCCAATATACTTGCATGTTTTCCATAAATTTGTCAATGCTGTTATTTAGCTGAGAGATTAAATATGTATGGTAACTATAATTGATGTACAATTGTAACTTTAATAACAACAGTTGTACTAGTGAAGATTTATTATTTTTGAAGAAAAAAATGCTTTGAAAGGAATGAATACTGTTTAAATGAAATAATTTAAATTTGCCAATGCATCACAAGGGCCCTCCCTGTCTCACAAGTTTGTTATAAATAGCAAAAGTGAAAAACCTGTAACAAATCTTGATGTTGGCCAACTACCAGGGCAGGGTTTCAGCAGCTTACTTACGGTATATATTGAAATAAGTTTATAATATGTGAAACATGGCCCCGTTCTACCAAGAGTTCATATTTTAGCTCTTAATTTGCGCACTGCCTGTTGTGATAGTTTGTTATATGGTCTCAATCTGCTGTAATCGGAATATTGTGGATTTTATTTCTTTCGGCATTCAGCTTTTATTTTTCAACTTGTAACTGTTTTTGTCCTATGCATTGCCATTCTGAAATCAGTTGTGATCAAACAGCCATTTATCTAGGTACAGAATGCCTTGTAAGTAGGTCATCGTTATAGTAAACACTGTTTATAGTTTTGAACTAGATCAAAAGGATGTAACTGGTTATTTTAGCCCCAAATATTTATGTTTTTAGAAACGGTTAACAAAATTTGTAACTGACTGGTTTATAGTTGAAACTTGTTTTATTCTATAGGTTACAACTACCAAAATGTCCCCTTTTTTAAAACCAAAATATGGCAAATATCTTTTAAATACATACAGGAAAACAAACTACAGTGATCTACATCAATAGCAATTAGCTGTTTCTTTCTGTAGTGTATTAATTTAACGTGTGAAGGAAGTAACTTCCAACATAAGCATAATTTAATAAGCATGTATCAGCATGCTGGTAGCCGTATTGTTCATGTGGAAAAATGAAAAGAAAACAAAACTACCATAGAATTACTTTTATGTATCAGGATGTTTTTTTCTAAATCACAGAAATACTTCAGCCCAGTGATACGTCATGTTATATCCGAGTAGTATTTGCAGCGAGAAAATTAGGAATCGTCAAGTGAAAATTTGTTGCAAAACATATTTTCGAGCAAGCAAATTGTAGAAGACTAATACTAGAATAGGGATGGTTTGGCTTTATAGTTTAGTCAATTAAATGTGTATACTCTACAAAAAACCAATCCCTATTTTATGATAGTAATTTTGCATGACATATTTACATTTATATATATTTTTCAAAGTACATATGTATCAAAACGCTGTAGAGAACATTGTGCTACAATATTACCCTTGCTTTATTTGGCTTTATTTGGCTAAATTGTAGGAAAGCTCAATGATTGATTTTGAGCTAGTACTGAAGAGAGAATAAAATTATCATGATGGGTAAATACTAATGATATAAAAAATTTGTTTTTAAGACCATTGTTGTCTGCTTTTATTGCCCACTGGAAGCGGCCATATTGTAAAGTCACGACGGACACACTGCACAGAAGGCGTTTACACAATCACTGACATGGGATGACTGTGGTCTCAAAACTTTGATTTCCATTATTAGGAACTATATATGATTACGTGACAGGATTTATGCTCTCATCAGTGCCAGTAAGCCCAAAAGCCAACATTTAGCTTTCCTTCAATTTAGGTGCGTCTTTGATTGCTAAGAAATTCCCACCAGGTACACATGTACTCATTACCTCACCTCGTTCAACAATCAACATATAATGGCCATTCATCATTGATGTACATAGAGTACAAAGTGTGACATCACAGCTATTCGTTGCCATGGATAATAGTTCTAAACAATGTCAGGCAAGTCCAACATTTGTGATCTAGCAGTTGCCAAGACGGTAATCATCCAGCTCCAACCCACTATCCAAAGCCCAAACCAAAGACAATGGCCCGGATTCACAAAGGAGGTTTGTACAAACCATGGTTTAAACCATGGTCTACATCAGCGTTTCTCAACCGGTGGGCCGCGGCCCACTGGTGGGCCGCGAAGCTCTCTCAGGTGGGCCGCGAGGTGGGCCAAAATGAAATTTTAAAAATTCTGTGGTAGCTAGTCCACGTCCTGGCTGATTTTATTCGATGTGCAATAAGATTTTGCTTCATGTCAAGTCAAATTTCCTTCCCAAGTATGCACCAGATAGCATGATTTCATGTTAAATATTGCAAAATCCCCCTTACCGTGCACGGGCGGACACCAACCTACGATCACACCTTCCCATCACCCTTCCCCCTCTCGGTAATTGTTTCGCTCCCTCGAGAATCGGTCTTGTCTACGTCTAGAATACAATGTTCATGTTGTTGTATCATAAATAGTGTGGCTTTTGATGCACTGTTTGAACTGTATAATGCTACTTTGCGAATATATTTGGGGGTGCGTATTTGACGCGTTTACCTACATTATAGTACATGTTGCCAAGTCAGAATTTCCTATCTAGGTATGCACCAGATTGCACAGTTTCAAGTAAAAAAATGCAAAAGCTCCCTACCGTGGGAGGGGGGACACCCCCTCCCACACCCTCCCCCTCCACCCGCTCAGTCGCTTTGCTCCTTCGCAATATGCGGTGGTGATGCGGATTTGGTTTAGCACACCCCCCCAAAAAAAAAAAAAAAAAAAAGTTTTTGCTCATTACGCCACTGACTCTGAATGCCACTTTGCGTGTGAACCTGTCCCCCATCAAACCACGACTTGATTTTCTTATTTCCCATAAGCAACCTCAAGTGTCCCATTGAAGGTATGTAGAAAGTTTGTTTGCATTGCAACTGACAAATAGATACTACACAGTTTTCTTATTGTTATTTTATTGTAATTTTTTCATTTTTCCAAATATGTTCTTGTAAGGTGGGCCTCCAAAAATTTGTAGGAGCCAAAGTGGGCCTCGGGTTAAAAAAGGTTGAGAAACGCTGGTCTACATCTATGGAGTGTCATTTGTAAACTGATGGAGAAATAATGTGAACTCCTTACTTGTTAACAATGTTGATGGTACACATTTACTAAATGTACCAAATAAATGTTTGTCTTCTCAGATGGTGAAATTTGCTGGTTAGCAAACACTAACAGTCGTATCATTAGAAATTAGAAATTGTTTTACTTGTATACGAGCAGCACTCCATAGATGTAGACCATGGTTTAAACCTCCTTTGTGAATCCGGGCCAAGTTGTTTAGAACTGTTACAATGGTTAAACAAAAGTGTGATGTCAACACTGGTACTCTATATGATGGGTTCGTGTTGCAGGCAGTTCGTTTATCTAGCTTTGTAAATTTGTAACTATAGATTCAGATTTGTTCCTACCGTCCGTATATTTTACTATGCATCGATGTATAATATTATAATGAATATAAAACATTTGTTATTCCAATTTATTCACCTTGATATTTTGATGATATGAATGAATTAAATTATTCTTTGATTCCAAATCATGTTGTTATTGTTTGTTTGTTTTACTTTGAAACAAGAGTACAGTACAGTACCTCTTTATAACAAGCTGTTATAATGAGGTACGTGATAAAGGCCCCGTTGCAGAAAGAGATGCAATCGATTGTAAAGTTGCAATTAATTGTAAGTCCGATCATGTGACTAAATGCGCACATCTGATTGGTTCAAATTATCTGACTTGCAATTAATTGCAACTTTGCAATCGATTGCATCTCTTTCTGCAACAGGACCATGGTGACGTAATTTCACAGGTCCAGGTTCTATGTATGTAATTTTTAAGCCCCGATACTAGCTAGATATCTGATAGAACGAGGTAAATTCAATGAGCCCAAGCTGTGCGTTGTGAGGTTTCACTGTATATAATCTTGGAATTTGGATATTCATATATTTTGATATTTGTTATTCCTTTCAAATTCCAAGACATCTAATATTGGTCAACATGAAGATGTTCAATTACCATACATAACAAATATCCTTCCTTACTTGTGAGTACTTCATACTTCATATCAAGGGCATTAATTCAATGTTTTGCTGAAGAGTTCCGCATACCATCTTGTAGGTCGGAGCCTCTTTCATCAGATATGAAAGAAAGCTACATTTAGTTTGGCTTTCAAATTAAAACAAATACAAAATCTCCAAGTACAAAAAGTGACTTAGCGCCCTTCTATTTCTCACCTGAGTAACCAATGATGTATAGCTTGACCCGTTCATGACTGATTGATTTTGCTATAACATGTATTTTCGGGACCAGTCCTGAATGGGTTAAGGGTACTTGGTAAAACTGTTGGGAGGACAAATTGCTAAACTTTCAATGTAAACGGAATTCAGGATTCAAGGTTTCATTTATTTGTCCAAAAATTGACATTTGTCTTGTGTTCATGAAAAACAACATAATTATAAATAGCAATTTACAATATATCTTGGCATTCTCTTCAAAGATGCATGACTAAAAGAACCGATGCGCTATACAAATTGCATAGAGCATGGGTTCTTTTGGTCATGCGTACCAAGTCGTGGGCACGTCTTCAAAGAGAATGCCTATATCTCTAATAGAAAACATATAAAAAGCAATTTACAATATATCTCAAATAGATAACAACATATAAAAAGTATACAAATATAAGGCAACTAAACATTAAATAAATAATGCATAAAATGCTACATACTATGGTAAGTAATGTAAATATATATATATGTCTTATCCTCATCTCTAGCAAGTGTTTTTCTTACCCAAAAGAAAGACATACATGTAGATGAGAAAAGAGAGAGAGACAGATTAAGCGAGAGATGAAAGGGACACTAGAGGAGAAATAAAGTTCAAATGGAATGGTTTAGATGAGGGTATAAATATGAAAAGGTGGGAGACAAATAATAATAATAATAATAACTATCAAGTTGGCAAGTATGTAATGTTAACTGGCATTACTTTGGACAGCCACGGAGATAAATAGTAGTTGTACCACTTGTATGTGTATAATAATGGCCTAAATACAATGTACTGTATATAAGAAGTTGTGTAGCCATATATATGTCATCATATATTGCCAATTTGAAGTGAAAATGAATAGATACATTTACAAGTAGTAATACAAAATATATCTTTTTGTGATTATTCAGAGAAAAAAATTATCAGTATACGTAGCCCTTCCTTAGAGGTCAATATACATAGGAACCTAGTTATAGATTGATTTATATAACAACAAGGGTGTTTCACAAAGTTTCGAAGTTGAACTTAACTCTAAGTATGGAAAGCCACTAGTTTCTTTGAAAAATTATCGTTAAAGTCCTTTTTCATAGGCATAATATGTTGATGAAAAGTCTAAAATATGGCTTTCCATAATAGTTAGGTCCAACTCAGAGTTAAGTTAAACTTAGAATCTTTGTGAAACACCTCCAAGGTTTATTCTACTGGTAAAAGCTCTTCATATACCTTTGATTTTTACCCTGATATAATAAGATACCTAATATAACAATGTATTGTTCAGGGTCCCAAGCACTGGATATAAATGAGGTTTCACTGTACACATAGAATGAAAGACAATTTTGATGATTGTTTTTTAAAGTGATCCATTAACTTTGTTAAATTCAACCAAAATCAGAGCTTCCACTTTTCTCTTGCAACTTGTTGTTTGCGTTACTTGTAGAACAGAAGAATGAAATGTGGTTTGACTCTCCAAATGTCTCCCTAGTTATGGAGATATTTAAGATTAAATTGAAACATCAATTAGTCAAAATCAATGTGCAGTAAATTAAAATGGATCACTTTATTAACATCACACAAACACATGTATGACCATGATTACATTTAATTTATTTGACACTACATGTACTGCATAAATCATTTGATCATCATCAAAGTCTTGCGTAGCAAACTATGGTATTCTTCAGAGAAAAGTTTAAGTACAAAATAACATGAACAATTATAAACCAATAATGGGAAATAATGGGTGCTTTAGAAAACAAATCTGCTCGCTTCTGAATGTACCACTCAAACATGTATAATCATGATTACATTTAATTAATTTGACACTACATGTACCGCATAAATCATTTGATCATCATCAAAATCTTGCATAGCAAACTATGGTATTCTTTGAGAGAAAAGTTCAAATTCAAAATAACATGAATAAATTATAAACCAATAATGGGTGCTAAAAACAAATCTGCCTGCTTCTGCACAAAATTCATTATTTCAAATATGAGTAAATTTAGCTCATCTACATCTTCAAAATGTGAAGTTCAACAGGAGACGATTATTCTTGATCATTTTATAGTTCATCACATTTATTTCTGGTGGCCCAATGTAAACATTTACCAGGCCAGTGTTCCTGTTGAACTCTAATTACCTAACTATACTAGTATGTGGAATGTGGATGGCGATATTTTGGAGGCAAGGGAATAAGCAGTTTTTGTTTTAAATTATGGTATCTAAGTTGCAGAAACAGAGTGGCAATGATTCACACAAACATGATACACATTCTGTACACGCACATCCTCACACACATAAAAAAAATGCTCAGTATATTTCAGCCATTACACATCTACACACACAGATGCAAATACTCCCTATATAATCAGGTATTTCAGCCATTTCTGATTTACTGAATGAATACATCTAGAAGAACCTAGTTCTACATTTTCAAGAAAACAATTATTTACGAGTCAGCAACGAGTTGTAGTTCTTTGGCCAACTTGATCTCCTCCGCTGTTTTGATGTAGAGGCAAAGCTCAGAGTCTGGGATGTCCTTTTCACTCAACTCTGGGCAGTTCATGCTCTCTGAAGTCAAGTGTCCTGACTGTGACACCTTTCTGTCCCGCTCACAGGTATCCACGTCCCCTTCCAGTGCCCTCTTTCTATGTGATCTACAAAATGCTGGATGGGCAAGGACACTGCAGCCAAGAGATTCTCCATTATCATCATCATCATCATCATCATTGCCTTGTGGCGATTCCACCCTTGATATGAGTGTCTTCTTGTACCTGAGGATGTCGTCCAGGTAGTACATCCAAGAGTCTTTCTTTGAGACCATTGCTGCTGGGATCCATGGCACCTTGGGAGCCATTGTCTTGATAGCATTTATCAGTTCCTTGTAGCGTTTATATCCCCTATTCGGAACGGGTCTTTTCAGCACTATCTTCCCGAATTCTGATAGTGGAAATTGGTGAGTTTTCCGCAAGGTTGCCTGCCATGCTATACAGCAAGCAGCATACACGAGGGAATCCTTCCTGCGGCCTTCTTCATACGACAATTCCACTGCCAGTTCAATGACATCCAATGTTTTCGCTCTCAGTGCTTTGTCCGTCACACCCCATTCGGTAAGACACGTCGGAACAAATTCCTCGAGACTTGGAGAAGTGATTTCTATCTTGAGGGCGTTGCTCAGTTGATAACTCATCTGCTTCAGCAGGGTATCGTCCGAAATATCTATGGCCTTCATGAGGTTGGTGATGAGGATCGGCAAGTCATGGCGTCTGCACATCACGTACACGCAGGCACCGCACAGGGCTTCCTTGGACTCCGAGCGCATATTCTTGAAGTGATCAATCTTGTAGGCGTTGGTGAGAATGTTTGCCGCTTCCTTCTGCATCTCCTTGCTCCTGACCTGCATCCGCTCACAGATCTTGTTTGAACACTGGATCCACTTCTGAAGCCGTACGTCCCGCGCCACACTCTTGTCGCATAGCCGATAGTTGCCCTTGCCGAACGTCTGGTTGTAGGAACTGCCTGAATGACAAGCTTGTCCAGTTCCCTCTAAATTCTGCACCAAAAAAAGGAAAATATTTCGAAAATTTGGTAACTAAGAATGTTTTGAATATAATGTTAATGACCTCCTTATCCAAATGCTATTCTTATATTTGTTATGCAAGATTTGTGCTAATGCAACCAATATGTACACACACAATAATTATTTCAATTGAAATTGACATGAAAAATTGTATTCACATTTGAAAATTTAGATCAACTTTCTAATATCAATATAATTTTTATATTCAATAGCTTGAGCTTTTCAAATTATTTTTGCTTGTATTATTGATACTATGTAAATAACTCCATCGCAAACTCTGAAAAGCAAACCACATCAATACATTATCCTTGTACAATTATGTGGATGTGTGCTATACCTATACATGAACTGTTTATATATTTGTGAGGGTAATCAAGAGATTACACAAATTCAATTTCTAGACTGTTAGTATGATGATCCTATTACCCAACACTTTTTGCTTCATGACTATTCAACAAATTGTGTTAATTGCTTTTCGGTAAAAATCATATGGCAGCTGCATATAGTTGCAACATCCTGGAATAAATCTGCATTGATTATTCTTTCTCCAAAGTGCACCATTGTTCACAAATCATTCCCCAACTTTTTAACATTCATATGCAATTTAATATTTTCAGTAATACCAAAGAGGTTAGAACCTCCTTGGTAATACAAGCATTTAGTATTTTGCCTTTTAAACATAATGCAACATATTTGACCTGATAATATTGATGGCTTGTGAAGATTTTGCTGCATTTTACATTTTAACTATAACAAAAAAATAATAACTATTGTTTGTCAAATGATTGAAATGTAGAAAATAGAAATCTATACTGCCGTAATCTGACAAAAGCAAGCAACCGACATTTTTATGGATAGTCTTTTTACTTGTTTTGGGGGTAATTGAGATATGCTCTACACAGTGGTGAACAAATTAAAGTCAACTGACAATCCATTTATGAGAAATTAATAGATCAAAAGGAAGTAACTGCACAAATATCACAAAAATCCTCATTTACAAGAAAACTACAAATTGTCAGTTGCTTCCTTTTGTCAGATTAGGGCAGTATAGATCTCTTCTATTTTAAGACTTATGATAAAGAATGAAACCTGAGTCTAGAGAGTAGAGAAGACAGGGCTTGATTGCCCGGGGCAAGTAATAATTGATGTCAGGCAAATACAATTTCAAAATTGGTCTAGTTTGAAGGTAGGCAACTAACATTTCTTTTCAACAATGAGAGAAAAATGCAATTCCTTAAATTAATTTATCTTTTGTTTCACATTGGTTTTACGGACAAATAAAATTTAAAAATTATGATTTTACTTGCTGGAATAGTCAAGTAAAAAACAGTGCAGACTGTGGCGGCTTGGGAGTGGAGATTGAACATTTGAAGTAAGAATACCAACCCTGTCAAACTGGAAAGATGTGCCGTCTTCCTGCACATGACCACAAGCTGTGCAAACAACGTTCCCTTCATCCTCTTCCACAGCGGCTTGCCCGCAGCTCTTACATTTATCCTCCCCCATTTTCGACTTCCTGTGGTTCTGTCACATCGTACATCAATCTGTGTAACAATCAATGAAAAGAGCTAGTTTAGACTAAGAACTGGACATGTTTTGACCGCAGCTCTTACATTTATCCACGGGTTGTTGCTTTTTCAATTCCATTTCCTGCGTGCTGTCACATCATATGAGACCGGCTCCCAGAGAATGGGTGTAAAGTCGGGATGGGTCTTTAGTACTTAGAGCCTCAAAATCATAAAATATTGTCTTTGGCTGAAATTTTTAACTTTATGGGATTTGATACTTACATGTTTCATCTACATTCTCTGAAAATTTCAGGTCCTTAATCTAATTTTTTATGCCGTAAATAATGATTATTCTAAGCAACCTTCATTTCGGTTTCGACCAGAAACTCAGTAAATCCGCGCTGGCTGATCATGATCGATTGTGAAACGAACGCGCCAGCTATGTGTGTGTGATTCGACCGTACCGCCGCGGCGAGCTGCAAGAAGAAAGCACTGTAGCTGTACAGTGATTGGTCAGACTAACCTGAATAGAGTTGTATTGTCCTTGTGTTGTACATTTCCAGGAAGCGTTCGCGGCATTTAACTTACTGTATAGTAAACGAGTAGTTGGTTTGTTTATAATTCTATGGGTACCGCAGTGTGCGTGTGCAGCGTACCATATCATACGGTATCAAACTGCGCTTTTCTTTTGTCTACCGGTGGTACAGCGGCGGTATGGTGAATATGATGCGGTGGGTTATGGCGGTACGTACATACACAATTATACACCGCGGTTGTAATACATGCACATCAAAGGGCAGCACATGGGCTAGTTTGTCGATCAACTGAGACTTAGGGCTGAGGCTTTGTACAATTACGTAATACCGGCGTAAGCGTTGCTGATTGGCCGATGAATAACAGTGCATGCATTATTTCGTTTGCTGATCGATTACGAAAAGCGGAAAGGTGAAAGCGAACCGTTCAACTTCTCGCTCGGTGTGTGAGAATGCTTTTCTGAATGGATGCAAAACTTTAGAACCGATTTTCTCCGTTGTTTGACAAATCACGGGGCTCTGGTCCATGTTATTAATTTGCGTTTTTCTAGCCTTCAAGAAACTCATACTCAAGTTGTATATCATTTTAAAGCTGAAATCCTAGAGAATTCAAAACACTAACAATCTCAATTTTGATATTCCCGATGAATTACCCAAAGTGACCGAGCCGGTCACATATATTATACAAAATCAATGCAAACAGCTAATCAAACTGAAAACTGGACTTGTCTGAACCGTGCCATCCCTGCGGCCTGCAAACTTGTGGAAGTCCTGGGATTAGTTGTTGTTGTACTTGAAGCCTTGTAAACAGTGAGAAAATACAGGGGGGGGGGGGGGGGCTCTAGTCGAATTCGCCCCCAAAATGCCAAAAAGAGCCCCCGTAAATTTACATAATACAACTATCAAGAGAAATTTTAGATTTGTTATTTTCATGCGGACAAGCTTATAAAGTAGCCCCCGAAAAATATAAATGTAGCAGAAGCAATGGCAAGCAAATAAATCGCAATTTCATTGAGGGGGGCAGGGGCGGGTGTACTTTTCATCAGTGCTGTAGGACTCGAGCCCGGACTCGGACTCGAGACCGGTCTCGAGTCCGTATTTCTCGGGACTCGGACTCGGACTCGGACTCGGACTCGAGCCTAAAAGACTCGGTCTCGGACTCGGACTCGACCAATGGTGACTCGTGACTCGGGTGAAAATCGGGCCGAGACCGGCAACGAGACCGGCATTTTTTCCGTTTTCCCACGTTTATTTATAGTTCATAAAATTACCCAGCGCAAGCAAATACAAACATGTTGTTCTAGCGCACCTTGCTCACTTGAGTGGCATTCTGGAAAATGATCGTAACATCGCTAGCCTCAATTTCAACAAGCTATTATATGCCTAACTAGACGTTGAGATTAGTCGTTTTATGTTGAGGAACACGAAAGACACGGTCAAGTATTACGGCCAGAACGTGAATTAATTTACGAAAGCCTGAGCTGAAGCGACTAAGCAATACAGTAAAATGCATGTGTGTACCACGGTACGTGCACGTAGTACGTGTGCAAGTATAGTACGGTATCCTCGGCTATGCGCTAGGCTACCACTCACGCTAGCTATACCAGCCGCCAGCGGCATCGCGCGTATGACGAATAACGAAAAAAACAATCGACATACTGACTGATGTTTGCATTGCATCTTCAATCAACCAGTCATTCAACAATCATGTCTTCAGTTTCTCGTGTCATACTGTTTGGGTATATGGACCATAGAGAGTTTGTTGATCGTTCAACAAAGAAAAAACATCAAGCAAAATGTAAATTTTGCAGAACGCACACGACCATTACAATTATACACAACAATATTTGTTATTCATTTTGTTAAAATAAATGTGAAGTAGCATCCCTTTCTCTTTATCAGTATAAATTCAGTGGCGTAGCTACGGGGGGGGGGGGGGGGGGGGGGGGGCACGGGGGGCCTGTGCCCCCCCAATAATTTTGAAAAAACAATAGAAAACATAAGGGGCCATTTTTTGAAAAAACAAAGAAATACATAAGGTGTGCCCCCCCAATAATTTTGCGTGCCCCCCCCCAATCAGTCCGACCACGCTACGCCACTGAGTATAATATATACATATACATATATATATACATATACATCCAGTACTGACATACTCTGATTGTAATAACTTGTGGTAATTCCATGAAAATGTCTACAATGGGGCCAAATTTTAAAATCAAAGGCTTTTAGCCTCATGGGTCCAGTATAGTTATCAAATGTTCATAACTGACAGTTTATGGCACAAAACGTGAATTTTCAGATATTTTATATTTTATGCTGAAAATTGTGATCTTAAAAGGATAAGAAAATTGCTGAAATTTATGCTTAACTTTAAAAATGATTATTTTTTCAGCAACTTGACTGTTTGCAAATAAAGTTATATCCCATTAATCCATTTGACAGTGAATTACCTTAATAGGAAAAGATATGCAGCAGTTCCTTATCCACTGTATTTTGGGGAAATTTAGGGTGAACAAAAAATAAACTTGTCCGGCGTCTGTCACACTTTTTATGAACTTTTTTCATTAAATTTTGTTTAATTGAATTTGTCTCATACTCTGTAATAATAACCTTTGACATTGCCCAAAATCATTTCTGCAGATAACCCTTTGTCATTTCTTTGATGGTGTCTATTATGAAGATAACTGTTGTAGTAAGAAGAGTTAAAATATATAAATTCTCTGACAAATGGAAGTTTACAATGAACCAGACAACTATTTATGTTATAAAGAGTTCACTGTAAGGCATTTATCATAATGAAACTAATGTGTTATAAAAAGAATTGCAAATTAAGATTTTCCCGTTGGGACTCGGACTCTTACTCGGACTCGGATGTCCGGGACTCGGGACTCGAGGTCCGGGACTCGGACTCGGACTCGGACTCCAGGGACTCGGACTCGGACTCGGACTCGGACAGGGTGGACTCGACTACAGCACTGCTTTTCATGCATGCCAACATCTAGACCCCAAAATCAGTCTCAGGTTGTCTCACTTACACTTTACAGCTCCATTTAGAGACTGAAATTTGGTGTACCTTATCTACGTCACCAACAAAATTTGGAGGTCCAGGCCAAGCCCACTGGTTAAGTTATGTAATCAGTGGGGTGGGGGTCCGAGACCATTAATTATTTCAAGTGATCGAGACATATAAAAAGTGGAATCGAGATCGAGACCAGTAAGCGGACCCGAGACCAAAAGTGGACCTTTCTAAAACAAAAATTGGGGGAGGGGGAGAGGCGGGTGCATACGCACCCAACGTACCCCCCTGGCTACGGGCCAGACACTTACAGTCACAAATTACATGCAATTCACATAGCCAGCAAGCGGTACCTTTCGCGAACGGTAATGTATGCATGACGTCATTGATCGAGTGCGCACGCATCTCATTACGAGACTTGGCTGGCTTCTGGGCCGATTATGCATGCCATGAAAATGTGGTATCGGAGCGGTATCGGTCTGGACATAGCACAGGGTTTACCCTTTTCGCTGCATTCTCTTCCCACAATTCATTTCGATGCTTACGTCATTGGCTTTCTGAACGCCCATTCTACACGTTGATATCAAATTCGATACGCAACTCTTTGGACAAAATCTTGTGAAAGAAGGTCTTTTTCACCTGCTGTTTTTCGCCAAAATGGATTTTGAGCTATTCGGGATGCCGTTTATAAGGTAAGTTTTCGATATTTCGAAAATTTTGTATGTGAATGATGATAATTTATCTGAATTCTACATACTTTTAGCGATCGTTTCATTGGAATTTTCTTGTGTGCGAGTGTTGATAAAGTTGTTGACATGGACATTATGCATGGTTTTGCAGTCCCGATATACAGCACATCTACAAAGTTAATGGTTCACTCAGGTGAACCATTTACACGCAATATATGCTAATGCGCTGGAGATAACAATACCAGCCATTCGTACACTGTTGCCGTTCAACATGTTGACCGGCGTGTTTTAGGACGCATCAGTAAGGAAAACGGACGGGAAATAATCATTTTATTTCTACATTTTGCGGTCTTCAAAACAACAAAGTCGGTAATTATTATCAAAGTATATGAATTGTGGATCACATAAACGAAAGTTTTTTTTGCATTTGCTGGTAAATTGAGGGAGAAAACAGCTGACAAAAAAATTGTTTCCGTTGAATAGTGCAGCGGGCGGAAGAGGTTGATCTCCGCACAACGCTATTGTAATGAACCTATGTGTGATATACAGTAGCTATCGTCGTACTTTTTTGTGCATGCACAGTGGAGCGCTCTGGCACGTGTGCGTGGGCTGGCCTCATAAATATTCATATGATTTCATGCGCAAGCGCACTTCGGCTGTACTGGCGCTCGGCGAAGTCATATAATGGGAATACACGATGAATGGGACAGCGGGCTATGTGCAATTCTCAAAAAGTTTAAACTGTCAGTGTCAGTTAGTGTCAAACTAAAACATGTAAAAAGTGTTGTAACTTTTGTTTTTGCTCGACGATTTTTGCACAGAATTTCACTCATGATCCCTCTCGATCTCATTCACATACTTTTATAGTTACCACTTACCAAATATTTTCTGGGATGGACTTCTGGCACTTCCAAAAAGTCAAAGTCTCAATTTGAAATTGAATTGCGCCGAGCACTCATTGCGTTTGCCAAGCTTAGCATCTTAGCAACACAAATGTTAACGTGTCGGACTGGTCCCTCAGTGGTCTGCTAATAATCGTCCTGAATACGACATGAAATGTACACTTATTTTGATATATAAATCGTAATAATTTTACTTGGAGTTGCGTTGGCATGCAAGTAATATTTCTAAAGCATTGATATTGAAAAACGTAATGAAATTAGGAAGAAAATCGTACTTACAATAAACGATTTGTTTGTGTTTCTTTCCTCACCAAAGAAAGTTGACAGTTCAATTGTTAAACGTTGAGGGCGCAACGGCCGAAATGGGAAATTAGACTAGGTATAGATCGTTTTAGTTTTGGTGACCCGATGGTGAGTAATAGTATAATACCTACTTATCCATCAATTTCAAGTTCAAGTTCAATATAACATTTATTTCCAAATCTTTTCAATAACATACATTAACAAAATTTGCAACAATATAATTGGAGGTGTCACACCTGGGTGAACATCTCTGAAAGCACAGCTTGAAACG